>JAOYSI010018667.1:4790-36181 GCA_025775065.1 Hiodon alosoides
CCCAGAGCCGCTGTTTTTACTTTAAATATGCTTTGTGTGAATACATGAATGCGAATCAGTGGCCGGTGCTTTAAAGGCTATTACTGCTGTTTTTACTTTAAATATGCTTTGTTTGAATACATGAATGTGAATCAGCGGTCGGAGCTTTAAAGGTTATTACTGCTGTTTCCGCTGTTGTTGTTTAAAGTAAGACCAAACGCCAAACATCCGTTGTAAATAACTTTTGTTGCTTAATCATTACCTGGTTCTAAAAATAAACAGTCAACTGTGTTATGCAGGAGGTCAGTCCAGCAAACACGCGTTATAAAGCGGGGGATGTTGATTATTTGATGGGAACCTTTCCAGGGGCTCTTTTGGTGCGCCTGGTGGGCATATTCAGCTTCTACACATTCAGCTTCGACATCTTCAGATTCTAAACATTCAGCTTCGACATCTTCATATTCTAAACATTCAGCTTCGACATCTTCAGATTCTAAACATTCAGCTTTGACATCTTCAGATTCTACAACTCCAGCTTCTACACATTCAGCTTCCACACACTCAGCTTATACACATTCAGCTTCGACATCTTCAGCTTCTACACATTCAGCTTTGACATCTTCAGATTCTAAACATTCAGCTTTGATATCTTCAGCTTCTACACATTCAGTTTCGACATATTAATATTTTACATGTTCAGTTTCGACATATTCAGCTTCTTCAAGGCTGTGGCATGCCTAATTAATTAATTAGTTTAAAAAAATACTAAATACACGGCTTAAGATATATAAATATTTGTTTTTCAATATGCCAGTCAGGATTATCAAAGAGTCTTGGGGTGTTTAATGAGAGAACTTTTTTATATCAAGTGTACTACTAATGAAAAGTTAGGATGAAGTCGTCCTCTTTGTGACGCTAATGATCTTCTGCACTTTTGGCAACACGATTGTGATATTAAATTGATTTTTTATATACCTGACTCCCTTCCGACCTGACATCCGATTCCACATTTCCTTTTATTTTTATAGATGACAGTTATAAAATAGGTGTTGAGATTTATTGCTGCAGTTCAGCAAAGTGGATGTGAGGTTTTCAAAACTTTATATTTTCATTGCTGCAATCCTAAATTCTAGGGCGGTGACTTGACTTTATTCCGTGACTTGACTGAAGTGGGTCAGTGGATTACGCATGTAAAGATCTGCGGGTGTTCTCACTATTTGGTATTGCTCCAGTATTTGGTTTCTAAGTGACTGTCCCTTCAAGCCTAATCTGCTGCTGCCACCCTCCATGCAGAAGGTTAAGTACACTGTGTATTTCCTCTGAGTCTGTAGTGCGCAGCGTTTGGTTTCAGCTCAACGACTGGCTTGTGTTTTGACGAATGTTTTGCCCTGTGTCATCTCAGTCTTCCTGTGTCACTCTGGGTTTTGTCAAACTGGTGTAAAGGAAAAGAGCCAATTAAACAAGTCGCCTGGGGTCTAACCCAACATGTAAAAAACTCAGTAGTGTCTGCCTGTTGCCAGCTATGGTCCGTACTGCTGGACTGTACAATGGCATGGGTTCGTTTTGAGTGAGGAACACAATGACTCGTTCATTAAGAGCTGTTCACTTTCAAATCTCCTTTAAACATTAGCCGGTTTCTGCCCAGCTGGGATAGGGTTCTTCAATAAAGGTTACTGTGTGTGCTCAGCCCCGGCATGCGTAAAGGCCCAGACCACACGCTCAGTGGTGATAAGAAATCAGGCTATAAATTGAGACGTTTTCATTGCAAGCCCTATGACATCACAAACGAGACGTGTCACCCAATAGGATGGGGTTATGAAAAGCGGGTCACAGACAGGTTCACACCACAGTAGCAGTTTCTGCTGTTTTAGCGGCTTGTCCTCAGGAAAGTGACATTTAGTCTCCCATGTGAGTGACATCCTCAACCAGCAAACCACCATTAAGAACCTTGGTTTCGCCTGTGACGAGGGGCTCAGAGTGCATGTTAAACAGACAACGTTCAGTGATCACACGGTTCATGGGTGTGAGTAAAATTCAGCATTAAAGTGTTTTTTCCTGTTATGCCTTTATCTGGAGCAGTTTGCCAAGTTATATGCACTTGTAGTCCTTATCGACATGCGGGGACTGCAGACAGGCACTAAAGATATATACCAAGAGCAGGTTTTGCCCAAGGGAAGCAAAAGTGCTTTTGTAGCAACATGTTACTTGGATGCTGCTCTGTGTCCGTGTCCAGTAACCCTGTCCTTTTTTTCCCAGCTCCTCTTTTCAGTAAAACATGCAGGTAAGCTGTGAAAATGTAAATCTCAGGAGGGTGCTGTTTTGGGAGATCGCCATACTGTAAAAACACAGCCCCCGTGGGGAGTGGGGTGTTGACAGTGTCCATCTATCACACTGAGACATAGGCCAGCTGTTTCTTGGGGAGAGGCGGCACCTAGCGCTTTCACTTGGCAATGGCAGATTCTTTATGAATACCTCCTCTGACTCTGTTCTCACTGCCTCAGTTCTCCATCTGAATGTTGCCTTTATAAGAATATTGTGACACACTTAGTGACAGCTTGTATTCAAATTATGTACAAAACACACTAAAGTGTTAAAAAAAACATACTAACTTTCTGATTCAGTTCATTAGGTATAGGTACAGTTGGCGTTTAATCTAAGCTCCACCAGTGACCTTTCTCAGTGAGCTGGACAGCATTGCCAAGCAGCAAGGGAGGAGACAGCAGGTCCAGCCGCTGCAAGCAGGGCAAAGGTCCGGCAGAAGGGAGCAGTCTGTAGTGCCCCCAAACTCAGTCTGGAGCCTGTGTATTTAACATGGCGGCTCTTTCAAAGCAGCACCGCAGTTTTCTCAGCTAAGAGGTGTTTCAGATTGTCTGACTCGTTCACTCTGGTATATACCTATACCCGTGCTGTTACAAAAGGTTTTCCTCAGGGGGAGCAAGATAGGTCATTAATCAAAAATATTTAACGGAGAGCACACTACACATACCAAGTGATAGTTCCAAAGTTCAAGGCTTCTTTCCACATACTAATATAATCAGTTTTAGCCCCGCTGTGGGAAAAGCTTGAGCAGCCTTGAATATTGAATATATGTATATACGGTGCATACTTTGGGGGATTAGATGTGAAGACGCCCCTTTGCCTGGGTCAGAAAAATAGAGAATTACTGCAAAGGCAGACAAAGCACTGTGCATACAGTCATATCACATAACATTCCCCAAAACCCAGGGTAGTACAGGCTTACTATCTTTAAACCCTCCGCTTAGCCTTTTTTCTTTCTTAGCCAGTCATTGTCTTACAAATCTGTGCTCTGAGCTTAAAGCTTCTCTGTATGAACATTGAAAAAGACTGATTGTGAGATATTTTTTTTTCTCTCAGATCTAGTTTAGACCAACTGCCTTGCTGAAGGAAGGAAATAAGGGCTGGTGGGAACAGCAGTGTGTGTGTGTGTGTGTGTGTGTGTGTGTGTGTGGGATGGGGTGTGTGTGTGGGAGGGTGTATGTACGTGTCAGTTTTCTTGGGCTGAGTGAACGGTGGTTTCTAGTTTTGTTGAGATGTTCCAACCCCCTCCCAACACACACAAACGGTTCTGTCTTAAAGAAATTGTGAGTGTGCTCCAAAATTCCCTCCCTCAGCATTCGAGCAAACCTCTTGAGGTTATGGGGCGCCTGCCGGTCGCCGCTCCTGCCCACATTTCTCTCTCGCTCTCCTGAGCCGAGAAGCTCCAGGTGGTAGGGAAGGGGTGGCACATGTGTGGCAGGCGGCGCGGGGTAGGGGGGCCCAAGGGTGTCTCTGCGGGGGCTGCAAGCCGATCACGTGCGCGGACGTGGAGTGGTACGAGGAGTGCGAGGCTGGTGGCGGGACCAGGGATGGGGATGGCGTGCTCAGTGCGGAGTGGGAGACAGAGGGGCTGCAGACTTTGGGCATCGTGGTCATCATCTGCGCCTCTCTCAAACTGCTGCACCTGCTGGGACTCATTCACTTAGCCGAAGGTAAGGGAGGCCGAGGGGGGTTTTTTCCTGCCAAAAACTTTGGGCTATTTGTTACATCGTTACATTGAAAAAACTAAGATCCCAAAAGGGATCATTTGGTTACTTTTTGTTACTTTTTCATAATATTAGAAAAAAATAGATTTTGAAATATAGCATGACAACTGTTATGCCTAAATCAAGAATTTATATATATATATATATATATATATATAGTTAATTATAAATTTACTATTTATAACATACCTACATGAATTTTATTGTCACTTTTCAGAACATAGAGGAACACGCCAGGAAACAAGTTGATATTGTTTTTGGAATGTGAGATTAAAGTGTACATGATGGGCTGACGTCTCAGTGGGTGGCTGATTAAAATGCACATTCTTTAAATCGCTGGCATTAATTTGGCCTGTTTAAATGGAAAACCTTAATAAGAATGCTGAATTTCTTACAGGGTACGATTGGTTTTAAAAAGCTGAGAACCTTTTATTAATTATGTATTACAGTGCTGATGCATATCAATCTGACCACTGATCATGCAATGTGTGGTTTTTTAATTTTTTTTAGTGAGGTGCAAAAATGTACCAATAATGGAAGGACTTGGGTTGTTTTCTGCTGAAAACAATTCAGCTGTACATGCTGTTCAATTTAGTTACGTTTTATTTACTTTACTTATTTATTTAACATTTTAAAAGGCTAGGGATTTGTGGTGAATATGAGAATGTGTTTGGTTATTTCAATTTGACACATAATGCCACAATCTGTTTGAACAGTGGTTCTAAATCCTTGTTCCTGGAGCTGTAAGATGTTTTTTGTACCAACCAATTATTCAGGGACGATTAAGCTGTTAATTAAAATAAATTAAAAATTTTGATGGCTGCAAAATTTAGAGAAAAATGTTTTTGGCTGAGAAAAGTAATGACATTTTTAAAATGACCACTCTCAAATTTGTGATTTAATTTAGTTGGTCTTTTAACTGATTTCATGTAGCGAAGAGCATTCCTGGTTAACTTCATTATACATTTGATAATGAATCTTTGTTTTCAAGTTAAAATGAACAAAAACCTGTGAGCATTGAGTTGCTTTTTGTCTTAGTACACACCTATAGCACCAAGTATTTCATGACAAAACCTCAAAGCAGGCAATTTTATGTTCAGATTTCAATCAACAACTTAGTCAAACCTAATTAATTAGGAAATCGATTCGATTAGTACAAATGACCTCAAACACCGTGAGCCCCAGAACCAGGAATGAGAACCACTGTGTTCGAAATTAGTCTCCTCATTGCTATTTAAACAATGTCCAGAATTTACTTCATTCGGGAACTCACTAATAAGATTAATATCGCACAAACTCAGCTACAGACCAACCTATTTGCTGGTAAATGCACCGTGTTACAAAGGGTACGTTTTGTTTATCCTGTGCACCTGAGAGATCAATGCTGTTATACCTGGCTATACTAGAACACGCGTTGCCACTGTTAAATCTTTCCCCTAAAAGGGCACATGTGAGGAAGGCATGTTTCTGCAGTTACAACTGCACAGATACACATGCACAACATTTTTGTTGTTTGACTAAAGAATCCAGTATTTGACTGCAAATTTAAAAAAAAAAGGTTTTCTGAATTCATTACATGAGGAAATATTTTGTCAAGTGACAGCCTCACACAGCAGAGCTGCATTGCATTGGTTTCCGAAGGTGACGCAGGTGAAAGATTAAAGATATTCTTTGTTGTGTGGTTTTCATACGCACAGGGATAACGCCATGATAGGATGGACTGAGCTTTTGGTGCAAAGCTAACCTCAACCCCCTAAATCTCCATCCAGAGGTTTAAAAAGTGAAACTCGGAAATAGCTGTACACCCCTACCCAAGGAAGCCATGGAATAAATACAGACTGTACAGCCACAGTGACTGGGTATAGGTTGTATAGTGTGACTTGTGGTATATAAGGATGTGTAAACCAAAACTGCGATTTGCATCGGCCTACAATCCACAGAAAATTATTGTTTTGGGATTGATTTGCTATTGATATAAATAATCACGTCACTATTCTGTGAAAAAACGAAGAATGCTCGAATGTCGAATTGTGTTTGGTTCTTTCCAGTTTACCAAAGTGTAATATAAATGCCACACCGCGACTGCAGAGGTGTATAACTCAATTCCGAGCTACGGCGTCCTCGGCATTTGAGCCAAGGCTTTCTTTGATCCAAAGGTGGCAAATCTGGGTAAAAAAAGAAAAGCACCCAGACAATTCCGATCTTCCTGTCTAAAGGATGTCTTTATTCTCCCCTTGGTCGGGAGAAAAATGCCACGCAGCCTCTGCCGGCTGACTTGATTGAAGATTGCCTTATTATCATCACTGTAATCGCATTGCAGGAGTATACAAAGGTATTACTATGCACGGGCCCCTAAGGTAAAGTCACATTCTAGACAAGGGACGTGTGGATGTCCTGGCTGACTGCCATCGGTGGGACAAGCTGAGATGACTGATTCCAAGTTGCTTCCCAACTAGCTGAAGAGCATAAATCCGAAGCAGTGGGAAGTTTGAGAAGGGCTGGCCGTACTCTACATTGAAAGGCAGACTCAGTCACTCTTCCCCTCATGACTAACCACATTCCCAGTTCTTTACAGTGATAAAATGTGCTTCATGGTGGCAGTGTCCAGTGATAACAGAAAAAGGAATGACATCATTGCCCTTGGTGTTGGTGCTTAAGTGGATCCATTTTTTTTTTTGTGCTTCTTATTGAGGAATTACTTTCCATTTCTATGTCATCATGTCTAATTATGAACTTGCCTCTTCCTTCGTGCTAAGTCTAATTCTGTGTTTTGTAATTGGGTGCAATTGAGTAACTTGGTCCATCCTCAAAAGCTTGAATGCAAGGATGGATCCCCCAGAATATATCTCCGCTGTTGGGTGGACCATGATGCAAATCACTACAGTAACATTTGTGTTGTTGTTCAATGCTGTGGTCATGTTGGCATAACTGCAGTGCCCCGCTCACTTATCTGGCATAGTAACAGAATAACGGGGAAAATGTATGAAATGATTTAATAATAGTAAGCAATATTAGCCAACTACTTATTACTGCCTTCTTGCGAAAGGAAAATGAAAACACTAGGAGCTGAAGGCGATAGTTGGGGAATAGTTGTCAAAAGCATCTTTGTGTATCACCGTCCTACAAGGCACGGTTATGTTCAATCTGCGATAAAGTGTCCTGTCTGTGGCTAGTAACAAACGACTAGCCGTAATTCAACAGCCGTCTCTTGCTGAATCCCTGGGGAAAACCGCAGGCTGTCCGATTTATTCTAACGCTCAGCGGCCATGGAGACAGACAAACCGGGGCACTGCAAGGACAGTCTGACCCGCTCATACACATTTTTTTGTGAGATCTGAGGGTTTGAAGATAGATACACCATTGAATAATGTGTGTGCAGCAAATAATGTTCATCAAACATCTATGACAATGGCACAGCATTGACATAAACTATAAATCTACATAACAGGGGCGGTCACATGCTATTACGCATCAGTTGTTCTGTTTGGGTGATGTTAGACATTAAATACTTGATTTATATATAAATGTAATATGGGAACTGCCAACATGATAGATTATATATATATATATATATATATATATATATATATAAATAAGCCTGTTGCTGAACAGAAAGGATAAAAAGATATAAACTGTTTACCTTGTAACCCAGTGTAAAATATTCACTCTGTTCATTTGCTTTCCCCAGATACTGTCCATAGACTCTGAATATATCCAAATAAATGAATAAGGCCCTCATAGACTGGAATCCCACAGTAGCTGTGACACAATGAGCCATAATGTTTTGCGCTGAATGCGTTCGACAGGAAATTCGTGCCTCCGTGCGGCTGATAATGAAGTGGTTAAAGAGACAAAAAGGTTGTCGGTAAGAGTCCCACCCCAGCTGTTGTACCCTTAAGCCTGTTGAATTACTTAGCCCAAATTGACTAGTGACTATCCAGCTGTTGATGAATTGAGAAATTATGAGCTATGTAAATCCTTTTGAAAAAATACCGTAGTCCGACATTTTAATGGTGGAGAAATTACTGATGATATCAACATTTTTATTAGTAGCTGTTGCTATGGAAAAAATGCAACATGGAAAACAAAAGGGGCCTTTTAAACGACTACAGGGTTGTAGTACTGTCAAATATTTTTATAAAAGCATCCTGGTTTTTGTATACAATATATGCACTGTTCAGGTTTACTTACTCTGACTTTTTTTTGTCTGACTCTTATATAGACAGGGTGTAGAGAAATAATGGAAACACTATAATGGAAACAAAAAAGGACTCATAATTTGAAGTAACCAGACTGCAATTAAAAATATTTCCTCACATTTCATATTCATTTCAATACTAATTGCCAACATAAAAGACATCTTAAAATCCACACAGTGCTACCATCTCATGGGATTCATTGGGTGCCATTATTACTCTGCATGGTAGAACTACGGCCAAGGAATACAAAGGCATTTTAGGCGATCAGATTGACCCTATGGTACAAACACTGTTTCCTCAAGATAAAACAATTTAAAGAGTTTCATGAACACCAGAAGTCAAACATCTTCCCTTGCCTCCCAATCAGCTGATCTAACCAATAACTCTTCATGGGAAGTTTTGGAACGTTTAGTAGGGGATATATTTCCACGTCCTTCATCTCTCAGACAGCGGTCATGTCAGGGCAGCAGGACATGGAAGTACAGTGCTAAGCACTTTTTAATATTTTATGGCCTTGGTTAGACTGGCCCTTTATGAAGAACCAAACACTGAATTGCAAATATGTTTTGGTCTATATATGAATATAAGCTAACTAATTACAAATTAAAGAATTCAATTAAAGACTTCAACATACATTTCAATTAATGTTTTGTCAGATTATGGATACTATTGACTATATAGAATTCATAATAATAACAATGGACAAAGGCTATGAAAATTAAGTTAATACTACTAATACTATCATTAGTTCAGCTGATGCTAAATGAGGGGGTACAGACCATTTTCTCCATGTGTTTGGATTACTGTACCACCATGTCTGGAGGTTTCATTTCACTAAGTCAAGGGAGTGCCTTGTTTGAAGAGGAGCTGTTCTGCGTTCTGATTGTCCTTAAGTACTGCACCTCCTTTTGGGAACCTTGGCAGGCGTGGAAACTTTGACAACGAAGCCTCCTTTCGTTGTGGTTTTGAATTGGAGAAGTATTTTGTAAACCATAACTTAAAGTAACAAATGATCCCGCCACAATGTTAAATGGCCCTTTTCCCGCTACCCAAATAGGTAAGTGCACTTTGAGTCTGTTGTCATACTGACAAAAAGGAAAAGATGGGTTTCCATCCCATGCACTTGACATCAAAAGAAGCAGTTCCCTCTTAGTCATCCCGCTTCCCTGCTTCCCATGGCACGCTAAGCTATCGGTGACCTTGCGTGTTCTGCTTCTCCTCAAGGTTAGAAAAGAGGAGCCACGTGACGTAAACCAACCGTGCTCTGCTCACAATTACTCTTCTGCCGTGAAGTGGAATTCTTCTTTTTTTTTTACTGCAAACCCAAGATCCGTGTTTACATTTAGCCGTGGAAGTGGACCATTTCCATCAAACGCGATTCAAACTGGTGCAGAGAAGCGACTGGGTTTCCATAATAGGACACCACGCCTCGTGCGCAGGGTCGTGCTTCAACCTTTAGCGGTTGCGTGCCAGCGATTCGTTCCAAAAGTGGCATTGTACCTCTCATCTTCGGTGGCTGAGTTAGTTGTCTTTCTTCAAGAGCTGCAAGCAGGACAGCAGTTATCTTCGCCCAGTGTCCAGAGACGACAGAGCCCAGGCGGGACTGATGTACACCCTGGGGAAGATCAGTGTATCGGATTGTCTGTTTCAATATATTTAGAGTTATATATCTGGGGCATATGTAATACTTTATGTAATTAATGTTATAAGCATGTGGATCTGTCTTGAGGTCAGGTGAATGGTACCGCTATGGCGTGTAGATTCTGTGATCAGTGGCTCGACCGGGCCTTTGCGAGTCCAGGGGACAGAGCCTTACTTCAGTGTAAGCTGAGAACGAGACGAAGCAATCGCTATAGAGACACAGATCAATAGCAATGCAGATCAGCATAAAAAGTCAATGTGGAACTAACGGAACACGAGCTGTGCGAATTTGCAACAGACAGACAACTAGCTAGCTAGCTATACGTTTAAAAGACACAAGCGGTCAACTAAAATGGTTAAACGTAATCTGAAAAACGATCTCAATACAATAAGTAGCACAGTTGCTGCTTTCGATTGGTCCAGTATTATGCCATTCAAATATCCTGTCGGTCCAGTTTGTTTTTTTGTTTTTTTTGCAAATCACTTTTGAAAGTAATGTTGCAGACAATCAGAGAAGGAGGTGGTTTTAATTTAACAAAAAGGATGTCATCGACCAACAATCTTTTTTAAAAGATTCCGTAAAAAATGTGTTGGCTTATTCACGTTGATTCATGTTTTAATTGTCAATAATGAGGGGAGATTTTACAGAAATGTGTTACCACTACACCACTGGACCTATTTCTATTAAGACCTTATTTTTTATGAACTTTAAAAATTAGCAAATAAATACATGTAAATGTAAAAAACGGTATAAATAAATAAACAAACAAATGAATGCCTTCAAAAAAATAAAGTATCACTGCTTTGTTCATGCCCGTGTATGCTTTTGATTTGTCACTCATAAAATTGTCATTAAAATGGTGCACAAGAGCAAGTAGTAGTAAATAAGCCATATTAATAAATTATACAGAGCAAAATGTAATGTAATCAAATTACCAACTTTTCCATATGTTTTTTATATATTGTTCATTTAAGGTTTTATTTTATTTATGTGTTTGGTTTAATTAATAAGTTATTCTTGAATTTGGTGGTCATGTTTAGCATACTATAAACAGACTTCACAAAATTGAAAAGAAACAGAAGGATAGATTGAACACGTTAAGATCCCCACGATAAGACAGTGCCTATTCTGCCTGTAACTGGTTCTGTAGATATGTGGGAACATAGAGCATTTTGAAATATAGACCCCTTCGGTACAGCATGCCATGAACGATTGCCTCAGTTTGGGCTTCTTTGGGCAGTCGGACCTCTTTCGTCATGCACTGCCTCTGTGTGTGTGTGTGTGTGTGTGTGTGTCTCTCTTTCTCCCTGTCATTAACCCCGGCTTGCCGTGTATCGTCTAGATTACATCCACCCTCCAAAAGGCAGCAGGTGTGGGTTTGAAGCCCGACTCGTGGAGCTCTTTCCTTGCTGCTCTGTCCAAAAGGCATCCACCTATGCCCAAAACAAGTTCCTTCTCTCGTTTCGCCTCTCCATCCGCTCCCCCTCTCCAGCTCAGCCCGGTGTCAGCTAAACGCTTCTGCCCACTCAAGCAGATTCAAAAGCAAGCTTAACTGGCTCGTTTTAAATGATCCCCGAAGTGTCTCTCTTCTGAGTAAGTCCATCTGTAGCTGGAAGTGTCATGGGGATCTTCATTTCCTAATGTGTCATATTTTTCTGCTGCTGGTTTGTTATGTTTGAATAAATACACTTGAGCAATAGATGTTCGCTGTTACAGGGGTGGCCGGTACTCGAGAGCTGGTACTCGCTGCAGGTTTTAGAAGTACCTTTCAATTTGCGCCTGATTTCTTCCTTGAGGACCTGGAATTTCCTCAAAGTAATACCTTTAATTGAACAATTAACAAACAGCTGCAGCCCTCGAGGATCAGAGTTCCCTGATCTAGCACATGTCTCTTGACTCTAGACAGACATGCCATATATCTTTAAATTGAATAAAAACATCTCAAGAAAACCTTTTATTAATCAAGTTCGTTAAAAAAATGCAGTGATTGAAAGTAACATTGCGTGTTGATGAATAATGTGAACTTGACAGGGGTGGGAATGTGTCTTCTGGGGACAGTCCTGTTACAGCTCTCCAGTCCCGCTAATGACATGTCCCATTACTAAGGTCACAAGTTGCTCAGGAGTTAATTACAATTTCAGGGAGACCATCCTTCAGACGGTCTGTCTGCTGACTCTGTACACCATTACTGTACCTCTCTGACCACCCTCCACTGTCACTGACGCCCACAAAACCAAGAAAGGTTTTGCTTGATTTCGTTGTTTAATGTGGGCATTCCGAAACATTGCTACTTGTTTTGTCCCTGCTGCATGAAGCATTCTCCTTCAACACCACGATGTGGCGACAACACCACGATGTGGTCGAGATGTCCATCAGGGAAAAACAAGAGTCTCAAAAGCCCTCATACATGAAACTGTCACACTTTCCAGCAGGAAAAAACAGAATCCTTGGTTCAAGCTCCGGCATTGTTTTTGACTAGCAGGAAAGCTAGTCTCATTTAAATAATAAAACATGACATAATGTTCATGGTGGAGAAGAAAATCCAGAAGTTTTCGAGTTTTATGTGCCCTCTCTTCCTACAGTATTTGTGTATTCACAGTCTCTGTCACTGCCTGCCTGTCCTAGAGGCTGCTTACACTGGGCGTAGCAGTGGTGTTATTGTGCACGGATAGGCACGGTCTCATCTGAAATGTCACAGTTATTTAAACAAAATAATAGTAAAAGTTTTGCTAAAAAAAATACTCCTGATCTAAAGCATTTTGCCCAACTTGCCGGTATCCTCTTTAAATATCCTGATTTAATCTTTAATGTTGAAGCAGTCCAAGAGACACCCCAGGGTGCACATTCCTAAGGGAGGCATGCGCCTGGCTGTCCTCCATATGCACAAGGCAAGTAAGGGTGGTCTTCTGTTAAAGACAGTGCGGACAATGAGCCCAACCGCCCTCCACAGGTGAGGGCAGTTCCTTACACACATGAGTAAGGGTGGTCCTCTGTTACAGACAGCGTGGACGATGAGCAGGAGCAATCCATGGTGCGTCACCGTCCAGAGGCCCTGGAACAGCTGGAGACCCAGACCAGGTTCACAAAGAAGGAGCTGCAGATTCTCTACAGAGGTTTCAAAAATGTAGGTCTTTTCTCACCTTTTCACTTGATTGCTTATGTATTCCCCTCGCTTCTTTTGTATGTTCTACAGTGGTAATTTACTGCGCCTCCGCTAATATACACTCCCCTTATCCCTCTGGACAAATGTGTGCCAGTGAAATAAATCATTAAAAATGGCCGACTTACGTTTCCGACGTCGCCACACCTTTTCAGCAATCTTGTCTAGTTCTCCTACTGCCGCTTAACATAAACAATCTGCAGTATTATCGGTCTGATTTGGCTTGTATTAATGTAAATTTCTTACCTGTCCCATTTTTTCTCCGAACCTGTCCTGCTTGATCCAGAGAGAGATAAACATACAACTAAACCAGATAATTAGAATTCGTAACACTTTACATTATGTATCTATAAATATGTGCATGTAAATATGAGTTACTGTGTAAATACATATGTAGCTGCAGTGTTATTTGACTACTTTGACTGTACTTAATGAGGAACATCAGACCTTCCCTTCATGGCACAGACTATGAATTAGGAGGTAAAGGCAATGAGATACTCAAGAGGCTGTTTAAATCTGACATAAGCCTTCAGAATCTTTGTGTGTTCTGGCTTTTTGAAGGATGAAGTTTTGTTATACTGCAACTCAATATCCTATATCACTCTCTGTGCCATAAAACTGGACAAAAAAGCTAATTTAATTCTTTTTTTTTTCTTATCTTTTTTTTGCACGGACAGAAAACTGCAAGAAATACTCTTTTCCATTAGAACTTAACATAGCTGGCGTGCTTCCTCCAGCTGATATATTCCCTGAGTACTAAGTGGAGGAAGTCAGGCCTGTTTATTTCTCTTTCAGGAGCGAATGTGGCAATGTTGGGTATGGGGAAAAAGAAGACATTTTAACAATCATTCCTTCAGTCTTTATAAAAAAAAAGAACATTTTAACAATCCCTCATTCAGTCTTTACAAAAAAGTTAATATTGCACAGGTTGCAATGGGATTCTCCTCACTGAAGGCTAATATGGCGCGTGTAGGTGGATCTAATGTCCCCGTCTGCTTAACGGCTTGAGTAACCTACGTGTGTGCACAGCAGACTCGGGTCCTCTGATACGGGGCACACGCAATGGGCGCAAAGCCCTTTGCTAGGCTAAAGAGTCAAGCCCCCTAGTTTAGAGAATCAAACTTTGAGTTTGTGCGCACTGAGATAGCAGGATTTAAATGCTGATGTATTGGAATTTCAACGGATGGCTCATTAAAATCTTTTCCCCACAATGGGCCTGAAAGCCATGGTGCATTTATTACAGTACCTTTTGCTATTGGCAGTTTTAGATGTTTTCAGTCAGGCATGATATTGGGCAGCCTGAAGACGATGGCTCTTCCACCTCTTATGCTCCCATAAGGAACATTATCTGTCAAGCAGTCCTGACCAGGAGACATCGTTAAATTTTACACGGTTTGTTTTCTTGAAGAGTCTCATTCTCTTCAGTTTTGGTTGGATGTAAACCTGTGCATGTCTGAGATGCGGCGTCCATTTCATTTAATGCACTCATTAGTAATGCTTTAAGACGCCTTGCATATAAATAGACACAAACCAAGAAATTGCGTCAGCTGAAGCTCACACTATATGTATCATTTTGAATTGGAAAAATGAACTATCCGGTAGATGTCTGTTCCGGTCCCCATTTGGTCTTATGAAGGTTCGAACCTGTGCGGGGTTTTTTCCTTACCCGGTGGAACAATTTAGAGCCCCGAGCTCAAACTGCGTTGTCACACTGCGAATGGACATATGAACGGTTTGCTTTCATTGGACTGCAGGTGTCCTGCGGGCTTCAGATGTTAACCGCTCCTGACCGAGATGCTAAGATGCTAAACTCACACATTGATATTCCCCGTGCAGCTCTTCTCCAATCACCAAACGGCAGGTTCCTTTTAAGTTCATACGGGCTTTTCAGGCTCCCCAGAGGTCTCATTGTGCTCATAAAAAAACAAAAACAAAATGATTTTCTCTGCTGGCAATACAGGAGCCACACCTAAGAGAACTTCTACTTGAAATTTTATTTCTTGATTAAAACCAACGCACAATTTTACTCTTCCAGTGTGAAAAGGAAGCGCTTTTTACAACTTTTTCTCCTCCCAGGAATGTCCCAGCGGGGTGGTCAACGAAGACACATTCAAAGGAATCTACTCGCAGTTCTTCCCACAGGGAGGTATGCACCGTGGCGCCGGCCCTTGTTTCGAGACCGCTGTTATGAGGTCGTAATAGGGCAACGTGTTTTATAATGAACTGC
The DNA here is from genome assembly GCA_025775065.1 of Hiodon alosoides. Lineage (NCBI taxonomy): Eukaryota > Metazoa > Chordata > Actinopteri > Hiodontiformes > Hiodontidae > Hiodon > Hiodon alosoides. The sequence goes on from JAOYSI010018667.1 coordinate 20,041, forward strand.
GCGGTGCCCAGAGGAGAGAGAGATGATTGCGGCCGTGTTTCTTCTGCGCACTATCCCGATAAGGGCCCCCGTGGAGCTGCACTTGAAATAAGTGCAGTCAGAACAGCTTGTGCCCCAAAGCAATTTTTCTCTTTAGTTTTTTTTATTTAAGGGTGGCACCTTCCCCCGGCCCGGATGATGGTGTTTAGTGTTGTGTACCACAACATCTTTCCCTTTCCATCTTTTTCCGTTTCATTACACAACCCTGGTCCATTGCAAAACCCAGAAACCCAGCTCATTTACATTTCACATTTGATTAGGGCCTAGCACAGACTAAAACCCTGATGATAATCTGTTTCCCTCAATCTCCCCAAAAGAGAAGTAGGACTGTATGTGAAAGCTGACCTTTCTTCCCTCTCTGTGGCAGACGCATCGCGGTACGCACATTTCCTGTTCAACGCCTTTGACACAGACCATAATGGCTCCGTGAGTTTCGAGGTAAGAGCGCATTGTGCTCGGTGTGAAGTATTGCGTAATTGCTGTTAAAATCCAATCAACAGGAGGTGCTATACTGCTCCGTTCGGATTCTAACAGCTATATCTGGTGAAGGCAAAAAAATGCAGCAGGTATTTTGCACTGGGTTTATAATTTAGTTTTTATTCCTAACATTTAGCGACATGCATTCTTGTAAAAATTATATATCAAGTTTTTTGTTTGAAAATGAGGACCCTTTTTTTTTTTTACTCGTAATACATCTATAAGCAGACCTGTGGCAAAATCTTGATAATGTTAAATTATACAATTAATTAGCACACAAATACAATTAACATAAAATGCTTTTAACAAACCAATAGCTTAATTTTTGTTAAAGCGCTGGAATAAAGTATCTAAAAAAAATCACCATTTCTAAAACATTTAAACTGCCCTTCATCCCACATCTAATTAAAGCAAATGCAAAATATCACCCTGAATATGAAATTGGGGAGAAAGGCTGTTTTAGACATGTGGTTCTTTCTAATAGATATTAACATTTTATTTCCGCTTAGCAGAACATTTTTCCCTTGCTCTCTAGCCATCAGTTTTGCTTCTTTTTGGCCGCATGGGGTAATATAATAAATGTATTTAGCATATACCTGTTGGCATTGCTTTAATAGAGCTTCTGTCAAGTGTTATTATAGTGTTATACACATTTATAAAACATGTCTATAAGTCAAATTACATATATAACCATATCTTAAAAATAAGGGACATGGGAGTTGGTGTAATATGTATTAGTCCAGAATGTTATCACTCGTTAAACACCATCTCTTACTGCGTTTGTGAAGGAATGCAACATTTTCCCCCAAATGTGTTCCCCAGTTTCACAGTTCTCTTTGTCTTGGTTACAGGACTTTGTGATGGGTCTTTCCACTCTACTTCGGGGTTCGGTGCAAGAAAAGCTGAACTGGGCGTTCAATTTATACGACATCAACAAAGACGGATACATAACTAAAGATGTAAGTGACCTTTGGTGGAAGCCTGAGGTAATGAAACTCAGTTTGGATTAGTCCGTGTCTGTTTGTAAAGAACAAAGAGTGACTTAAAAAAGATTGTATCCTGCAGGAGATGCTCGACATCATGAGAGCCATTTATAACATGATGGGCCGGTGCACCTATCCCATGCTCAAGGACGACGCACCCAGGCAGCACGTCGAAATATTCTTCCAAGTAAAAACACGTTTTATCATTTAGAGCAATGTTGCTGAAGGATCCTGACATCTCACTGAACTAAGTCGTTCTGCATTCGTAAACTGCTGTCTCCAGACTGGACGATTAATAAATGGTAGCTGTTTAAAGTGCAGCACGTTTGTGTGTACTGTGGCCACTGAGACAGTTGCTATGAAACTTCGAAGTAGTTTCTAACAGTTTAGACAGCTCTTATATACGCTATACACTTAGGATTTGTAATTTTCTTATAAGTACGATGCTTAGTTAAGGGAGTCTGTGTTTTGTGGCATTTAGAAGCCACGGATGTGCACCCCGCACATTTGGTGTTAGGTACGTTTTTTTGTAAGTTATTTCATATACATTTTTTTCCACCCTCATAGCTTGATACAGGTAGGGGGAGATAGGGTAGGGGTAGACAGACAGAGATACTCTGTTTAGCATTATGCTGCGTGTTCATCTCTAAAAGACAATACTGCATATTTTTGTTTTTGATACGCCTTATCTTTTACGTACTTCCCAGAAAATGGACAAAAATAAGGATGGTGTGGTAACCATTGATGAGTTCCTCGACTGCTGCCAAAAAGTACGTACTCTCTGTCATTATGTTTGATCCTGTAAACACGCATTTCACCACTTGCAGATCACACACTTAGTTGTGCAAATTTTCCTATTTGAATGTTTGCTTTCATATTTCATTTGAATCAATAACTAAAATGGAATATCTGGTGGACAGTTTTGTCCTAGCAGAAAAGTCAGCGTCAGTGCTCCGTTTATCACCGAGACCGAAACACTGAATGATTTCGCATATTTGCACGGTATCCAAAGCCGTTCACACTGCGTGACAATTTCACCCATTTAAACAGCCGGATATTTACTGAAATACTGACATTACTGACATTTACTGACATAGATCGGGTTAAGTACCTTTCTCAGAGGTACAACAGAAGCCTCCTGGCACCGTCCGACATGCGGAGGTGCGTAGCAGGTGGATGCCAGCATTACCCCCTGCCGCTCATGTCTTCAACAGGATGAAAACATTATGAGGTCCATGCAGCTCTTTGAGAACGTCATATAGCTCCAGGTTGGTCACGCCTCCCCCCGGCCGACGGCCACGTCCTCGACGCTGGAGTCTCCAACCGCAGGACTTTCGCACACCTTACTGCTAACAGGCGCCAGCGACACGCTGGGCCGCGTATGCATGCGTACAAGTACACCCGAGTGCTCCCTTTCGACGTGTCTGATCTGTCTCCACTGGAAGCTGTGCCGAAGACGTCGCAGGCCTGTTACGCAGAAAGACCTGCCCGGGGTCTCCTTCGCTCTTTAAACGTGCAGACATGACTTTGCATCACATGTGAAAGGTTTGATTAACCAATCGTCCGAGTCGATTCGTCATCATGTACGATCTAATAGAAATGTCATTCTTTGTGTATTCCTTGCTCTGAAACGCACACCTTTAAAGGGGTCCTTGTCTAAAGGTGTTCACCCTCACCTTTTCTAATTTGCCACTAAATAAAATGTTTTCTTTCAGTGAATTGGCTGAGCCAAGTGTAAAAGGGAGTGGATGCCCGTAATAGTCAAAGCGAACTGGTATGTATCTACAGGCTGCAAAATTATTTTTGTGTATGATTGATTAATGTGTACATTTGAACCATGGAAGCATTCAGAGCTCTTCTCGCGCTTTGTCACTGTTTGCCTGTAAATCGCATTCCCTGTGCTTTAACAAATATGGAGGTACTTGGTGAGAATTTCAAACAGATTTATGGAAGTTGCATGTGTTGTTAATTCCCAATTATAGAAACCCTAGCACAATCAAGGTTCTGGGTAAAATGCAAAGTCAATCAGTGATTGTTTTCCAAATGCTAATTGTTTAGTTTTGTAGTTCCGACCTCTACCTGCACTGCATCCCTCCCAGAGTATGATTTGAAAAAACACGCTGTTTTAAGACTGACACCGTAAACTCAACGTTTCAGCGATTTTAAATTGTGTGACCATCTTTTCTCAACACATTCTTAATGTTTGCTTTTTAGATTGATAATGTGTATTCCCACTTCCAATATCATTACATTATACTATTGTATATCCATGCAGAAGCACAAGGGTACTTCTATGTTTCTTTAATATGCAATTATTTAAAAAAAAATAGGTATCACATTTTGCTCACGGATTTGTGTCAAGTACATAGAGTATGCGTGTATGAGTTTGCTTTAATGTATCATGTCTGCATGATTTACCCATTTTTTTATGAATGTATTATACGGTTTCACCTATTTGCTGGGTCTTCTTATTTTCAGCAAAATCATTACATCACATTTGTATACTTTAATTATTTCTTGTAGTGGATTGATTAAATTGGCTATTTCAGAAAAATAGGAAAGTAACATTTCATACTAAAACCTCTACTCCCTCACCAATAACAGTATTGCTCTTCCACCCGCCCAGACCTACCACACACACTACATACCTATGCTGTTTGTGTGAAAAACGAGGACCTGTCCACACTCACCAGTAACAGCATTGCTCTTCCACCCGCCCAGACCTACCACACACACTATATACCTATGCTGTTTGTGTGAAAAACGAGGACCTGTCCACACTCACCAGTAACAGCATTGCTCTTCCACCCGCCCAGACCTACCACACACACTATATACCTATGCTGTTTGTGTGAAAAACAAGGACCTCTCCACACTCACCTGTAACAGTACCTTCTACCCGCCCAGACCAAATACACACACTTCATACCTATGCTTTTTGTATGAAAACTGTGAATGGGACAACCCTCCTGGGCATATCAATGGCCAAGGGTGTTTTAGAAGCATTGGACTAAGAGCTGTGGGTTTTTATATAATTTTATTTTACCGGGTAACCAGTGCTCTCGGACACAATAACGCACATTGGTATTGTAATATGTCTATAATAATAACAGCTGTCATTACTTGTAATTAAAATGTAATATATGGATTACATTAGTTTAGACGTTAACCAATACTACAGTAAGGATGGTCCATAACATTTAATGTCATGCTTTATTAAAATAGGTCTGTTAACATTAGATGCACTTCGCACAGGCCCCGGAATCATCAAAGCTATGTCCGGTTTATTCTGTGAAGACATGTATTTTTATCCGAGAAATCTTTAAACCAGTCAATATATTTGCATTTTGACATGAACCACAGTTGTCCATGAACAGCTTTCATACAGAGGATTGTGGGATATTTCTTAAAATGGATAAATTGGGTATCATACATTTCACATTTAAAATTGACCACATAATGCACCTAGTGCATACAATTACAAATATAACTCATTTTAATATTTTTTTAAGAATGCACAAACATAATTATGACTTATCTTAAGACATATATATATATATAAAATAATAAATGTGAAGATTATATATATATATTCACACACATTTTTTTTTTGCCATGTGAAATACTTATTGTTATTAAAGGATTGATGTTTTTTCAGAAGTTACATATGGTAACACAGACTGCTGTTATGTTATGCTTTTTAAAGAGACTCGCCCTTTCTCAATAATTGTCTTTCATAGGAAATGCATTCTTTCATTAAGTCAAAGTGCACAAAGATGCCTGTCCCTGGTGTTTACTGGAGATCACCTAGGCAGTTATTTTGAACTAAATGGCAGCAGTGACATCTCCTGGTAGCTTTCAGTTACATTTTATTTTTAGTTCAAATGAACACAATTTGAGCTTTAGTAAATCTAGGGAACATGAGTATAGAATGTATTATCAAACATAGCAGACGTCATACCACAGATAATAACTTTCCATAAGGTTTAATCACACGAGCCATAACGATCGACAGTATTATTACATTTTGAATCCCTAGAAACTTGATGAGAACATTCAGTTATACCAAAAATGTTCAGAAATGTAATCCCAAATGTAAAAAAAGTTGCTTATTGTCACCGTTTTTCCAGTTTTCCCAGAATTCTACTTACTGCCTGTTAAACATACATTATTGATTGAAGTTAATTGAATTTATCGAATTTATCAATTTTGGTTAACATTTTTGAAAATGTAAGTTTCATTAAAAGGGGGAAAAAAGCATTTTTTTCTAAAAAACAAAAAATCTAAAAAGGACAAATGTCCGCATACACAACTTTAGAGATTCTCAAAAAGATTTGATGGGTGAGGGACATCAAAACTGACGGAAGCTGGCAGGTATTGTTGTTTGTCCTCATGAAACCCTGCTCATGTTTCGGTTTACAGAGCTGACTGAAAAGGGCACACAAGGTGAAGTCGTTCAGGTGTTAAATGGTTAATAAAGGTTATTTTGGCTCTCAGTCTTGCCTGCTGTGGACTCTGTTGCATGGAATCACTCTTTTGCCTGTACATAGCCCACACTGTCTACAAAATCACAAACTGAGACTAATAATTATTTAGTGTTAAATATATAAATATAGTATATTATACTACAGACAGATTCATTATTCAACATTTATCTTGGAAGAGGGGCTTGAATCTTAAATATAAAAACTTTTTCATACTTAAGCCAATTTACAGAGTTTTTCCAACCTATCTGAGATACTTAATCATTAGGCCTCACCTTCAACGCAATCCTTTTGCTAACTTCTTCCCTAATCTACTGCCGTAAACAAATGGGTTTCCATGGAAACTGATCACTGTATTTAAAAGTTTAATATAATTCCCAATGTTAAAACAAATAAATGTAATTTGGCAAGAGAGACTTTATGATGAGTCTGCACACTTCATATCAAAATATCCAACTTAAATAGTACCCTGAACAGAAAATGAACTTCATGAGAGTAAACTTGCGGATTACAGCAAGGAAAGTGGATATTCCTGAAGCCCAATATCAGATGTAACATCCACAACTGCAGTAATAAATAGTGCGCTAACCACACAAACGACCACATTCACACAGGCACTGCGTAAATGACAGCTGTTAAGGAACTTCCCCTTTTCAGCCAGTCTCAGACGGACCACCTGAGATATTTCATTTTAATCAAAGCACCGTTCTATAAATCTTCAATTGCATATTGCTCGTAGTGCGACTTTAGAATGGCTAAATGTTATCTGGTTTCCCATTTTGGCAACTCAAATATTTTTATCTGATCAAATCATACCATTCAGTTACATCAATTGAATAAATAGCGACTCAGTAGATATAGATATGTACTAATGTAATGTCCACTGTAAAAATCTGTATCTAAATGTAGGGCCTAAAGGAGGATTAATTGTATCTAATTTTAATATTACCAGTAAATAACTGTCACATACTGTCAATGATAGCGTAATAAATTCCTAATTCAGTACATCATGATATTGATATTATGGTAATGAAATCATATACATTTTGTATAGTGTTTCAAAATGGTGATCTCCAAAAATACATTATAAATAACACCATTATTCAAAATACAACCTGCCGTAAGTTTTATGTACACGGTTGAAAAGCAGAATTAATTCAATTTCCCTTTTATCATCCCTTTTTATCCACTCAGAATGAAATGTTACACTTCCCAGAGTTCTCTGGGCACCATGACTGGGTAGCTTTGAGACCTCTGATTGGTGCTAAGTGAGTAAGCCGTCAGCATCGCAACGCTAAGCGAGGTCGATGTCACTGAGTGAGCCTGGTATGCCCCCAGTGTGTTCCTCGACAGCACTGCAAAGAGATTGTGCATTACGGCGCAGAGAGGGCACCTATAAAGAACCATGTGTGTTACCCGAAAGCGCATCTCTAATCCGTACCGTAGCACAGAGGTAAAGAAGAGAGAGTGACACGCAGGCCCTGGTTAGCCCAGAAGCTGCCGGATCTCCTTGTGGACCTGACACAGGAAGTCCATGTAGGAGGGTCCCCCGAACAGGTCCTTGTCCTCCACCAGGTGCTGGCGGAAAAGCATGTCCGACTTTTCCTTCTGCTTCACTATCTGAAGCTGGGAAGAGACAGAGGAGGAGGAGGGGGAGCGGAAATCGGCTCTTTCACTTATATGACGTTGTGTGAGTTTTGTGTCCGTACTGTAAGTCAGGTGTGATAAACTAGAGTTTAGTTCCAGTTTTATTTCAGTGCCATGAGGGGACTCAATGGGGCTCAAACTATTTAACTTGATGTCACCTATTTAACGCATTCTTACAGTACAGGAACTTGATGAGTACACACTCAATTAAAAAAAACAAAAACAAAAAACTATATATATCTAATTAAAAATAAATATATCTTTCATTTAAAATATTTTAATGATTTATTCATCCTTAAAAACAATATGTAAAAAACTAACATGCAAAGAGGAAACTACATCTATATATTTTGTAAATATTTGTATATTTACATCTATATATCACTGTTTTTCAGTAATATGAATAACTTAGTAACTGCTTCAGTAATACGACTGGCATTTCCTCGAAAATAAATGCATACCTTCATGGAATGGGACCTCTGGTGCGTGATGTGTTCAATGATGGAACTGAGCTTCTTTGAGTATGGATTCTCCAGCACTGGTATTGAGCTCTGTGAAAAACAACAGGATCCGCTTAATACTCAATTTTTTTTTCTACTCATGAAAAAGCTATTAAATACAGTTATGTAAAGTGTGATTAGTGGTTTAGCAATTTGGTACCAGCCTTAAATTATTCAAATTATTGAAATCACTTTTTTAGTGCAAAGTTTCAACTTTTGGCCACATATTTCTTTACCATGACTGAGAGCACTTTTTATCCCCTAAATACCCCTTACAGAATGTTTTAGGATCAGTTTTGTTATTAAACTTTAAGCAAATAAAGCAGTATAAGATCTAAATCAGTGCAGATCACACGGAAACTGATTTGAAGTTTAATCATTAATAAAGTTGACACTAGCCCAAGAACACGAGTGCTTCACTAGGGGGTGCCATCTCACCACGTCTGCGCTGACGTGCACAAAGGAGGGAACATTAAAGAGGCCCTGGATGAGATTGGGGGGGCAGGCCTGGCCCAGCCACAGGAAGAGGTGGCGCCCGTTCTCCAACAGGAAGAGCCCCCCCTCGGACAGGCGCTCCTCAGAGCAGCGGGTAGCGGACGGCACCCTGTCGCTGCCCACGTCCATGGCGTGCTGAAACAGAAGACGGCAACATAACAGGACACATTCTCAGAGGGCCCCCCGAGTGACAGAGTGACACAGGTTCCAGCAGACGGCCGGCCGCCTCACCAGTGGGATCAGCCGGGGGTAGAAGAGGGCCTGGGTGTCCTCCACGCCCATGCTGGTGACCATCTGCCTGTGGAAGGCCCGGTCATCGGTGGAGAGCGCCGGACTGCTCAGCAGCACCGGGCTCTTCAGCAGGCTGTTCATGTAGACGGGGAACACTTTCATGGCGTCCGGCAGGATCAGCTGAGGAGGAGGAGGAGGTTCAGCAGTAAAATGGGCCATTTGCCTAGAAGTGGTCCCAACGTACTACGGCCAATTACACTATATACGTTCAGAGATCCGTTTATACTGCTGGAAGTTAATCAATTAAACCTGACCTGTCTTCTGTTGATTTACAACACTTACCAACATGTCGTTTTCTTTTTGTCCGAAACTACACATATATACGCATTTTTCTCCACACGCCGTCCTAAAAATTGGCCTCTGAAGAGTTAATCACAAGATGCCAAAAAAAGACTTAAAACTCTGAAACACTTAATCCCACGCCACTTATTCTCAGGGCTGCAGAAAAGAGTTTTGTTTGTCCAATTCAGTGGGCTGGTATTCTCCCAAAGACTGAAACTACTCCCTCAGCTCTGCGTTTGGGCATACACGGCTTCCTCGACCCTTTGAGGACAGACGATTAATGACTAATGATCCTGTTTAAAAAAAGAAGGTCGTAAGGTCTGCGCGGGCCAGTTTAGCAGATGAGAAACCAACATGGACGTTAGACTCACATGTAGCTATTATTATTTCAACCAATCCTCTGCAGTCTACACGTTGGCATACACTGGGGTAAATTAAAAGCATTTTTTAAAATATGGCGTGAATGTTCTTAAAGAGCCAACGCAGGAATGTCTCTGTTAGGGTCAGACGATAAGGGTGACTGTCTGTGGTGAGGGAGGACAGGTCTGAGAAAACTGCTTTAGTGTATTTGATCATAACCAGCTCCTAAACTGCTGTATAATATTCATGTAACAGACATAAGAAACGACAATAACCATTTAGAAGCCACAGGTAATAGTAACTCATGGGGAAATATTCATATCCATATAATCATGCTTGGACAGCATGGGATAAGTGTTGTGTATGCCTGCCTTTCATTGTTTAGCAGTACTAGGCAATTTAGCATCCGAGCAGGCAGGAGAGGGGAACCATACTTGGTCAATAATCGTGTTCAAGGCCATATAAATATCCGAATGACCCTACATTGGGCCATGTGATTGTCAGAATGACCCTTTCGTGTGGCATGTGATTGTATGAATTGCACACAGAGGGGATGAGCCCTGCCTTTCCTGTAGACATATATATATATATATATATATATATATATAATATATGTTTGAAGAATGGATCTGAAATAAGGCCCGACACATCCGGACATCCAGATGGAAATGACAGTGATTTGTGTAAGCGAATCAAACTGTGCTGACCTGGCTCACGGCAGAGGAGCTTGGGCTGCTCTTCCTGTAGCAGGCTAGCATGTGGGCCGTCTGGTTCATCAGGATCTCCCTCACCGCCTTCAAGGGCCGGTTCACAACGGCACGGTACGCTTGGAGGGTGGCACGGACAGGCAAGTTAGAACAGGGGAACGAGGACGTCAGACAAAACTTAACTTTTTCTAAGTAGCCCGACTATAAAACGCAGCGATAGCGAAACACGTCACCTTTGTTAGCCCATCTCAAAGAGCATCAAAAGACCGTTCTTGACTAATGTCAGCAGTTTGCGAAAGCCGATTACCTGATTTGGCAAAGAAGTTGACGAGGACGTCGGTCTCGCAGGCCCTGTAGAGGTCGCCCAGCTGGGAGCTGCAGTTGAGGCCGAGGTTGTGAATGCGGAGACGCCTTTGCCCCCCGACGGTCGTGTAGAGCAGCGCACACTGCCGGCGAGAGAAATGGCTTCGTTCAGGGCCACTTTAACGAGCGCAGGCAAAGCTAGCGCTAAAACAGCGCTAATGGCCTCAGTGGGAGATTCCAACGCCTCACCTGAATTAAGGCCCCGGTGTCCTCGTTGAGCGCGTCGTCGTGCTTGAACTCCACCGTCACGGCCTTGTGGCAGTCCACCGCCGCCAAGTCCACGTCGGTGGTGTTGCTCATGCAGGCTGCCCCGAAGAAGTCGGTGGCCCGGAAGCCTCGGAACACAAACAAACGAGAAGGCATCACCCGACAGCCAATGGAATCTTCACCTTCGCCCACACAGCGCTTTTGCCAAGAGGCATTTCAGCAGCACTGCAGGCATGGTTTCCCTTTGTGGATTCAGGGGGAGGAAACGGGCCGTTGCCTTGGTTTCGGCAAGGGGGTTCGCCCAATTTAAAATGTAATAAAACGGAGCATGTGCCGCTTTTTCCCATTACCGGCACTGGTCCGCACCCGCAGAATGGCATCAAATCCTATTGTCTTCTCCACGTCTTCCCTGAGGTCCCTCAGAAAATGGTCCCCATCAACCTGAATCTGCGACAGAGGCATGAGTTTAGATTTCACCACTAGGTGGCGGCACATCGCGTGCATTTTAGCATTTAGATGGATTAAACCGAGACGACGTAAAATAACTATAATCCTTGTTCCTGTGTCATAACCCGCATAATATGTGCTCTAACAATGAGAAACACCAACAACGAGCGCAAAGATTAAAAAAAAAAAAAAAAACACATTCTTCAGACCAAGCATTCATTGAAATGTAGTCTGACAAACTTGCCAGTCTATGCGCATTCATTGAGCTGGCCAACACAAACACTTCTATCCAAAGAGCGGCGGCGCAGGCCTGTAATGGGTGGAGTGTAGACAGACCAGAAGGAAGCTGGAAGCACCTGGAAGTCGCTGTACTTGTAGACAGAGCCTCCAGTGAGCAGCGGGATGCTCCCCAGGGTGGCCACGTCCACGAAGCCGCTGGGGAAGAGGAAGAGGTCCACGCAGCAGCCGCTGGAGATGCACTGCTTGGACAGCTCCTCGTAGATCCCCTTCTCGGGCTGGAAGAGCGTCTGTCCAACACCGACACAAAACTCAGCCTTGACTAAACTGGCATTGCACATAAGCGGAGCGCGTGGCTCAGCTGCGTCAAAAGATTAAAGAAGAAAGGAAAATTCGACATTCGTTGACAAATTCGACATCCCGTTGACAAAAAAAAAAGACATTTGATTGTGAAGGCTTCTGAAATATGTAACAAAAATATTAACAAATAAATGAAAAGTCCTGATGTAAGGAGAAACGAGTGATTATAACGTGACTGCTGTAATCGAAGCAAAAATCTGAGCGCGCACCTTTTCTTTGTCCGTGTTGAGCAGCTTCTTGTCGTCGCGGTTCGCGAGTTTCCCAGGAGCCTCGGCGGTGGGGAGAGAGGAGTGGAAGATGAAGAGCTTGCCACTGCATTCCGCTGCCTGCAGGCAGAGGACAGGAGGGGAACAGCCGAAACGACCAATCGTCTTTAAAGAGTGACGGAGACCGCTGAGCGACATCTCCCTTAAATCCAAGAAAAGTAACCTGTGCCGTTTTATTTTCCTCGGCAGACGCACGCAAACATCATGCATTGCCGGAGAAACTAGCTAACAAGCTAACTTTGTGAATATTGCCTTTGAAATATGTGGCCAGCTGCTTGATTAGCTCTTTCTCAGGCAGCCTCCTGCTTCTTCCTGCTCACCTTTAGCGCCTCCATGCCGGCCTGGACGACCGGGGCGAAGACGGTCTCATTCTCATTACTGTCTGCGAAAATGTGTGGAATCTGGTCCAGCAGACTGTGGGAGGCAGGTAATGCAGGGTATCACCACCAGAGCACCCAATCACAATCAGCTGTCAATCAGCTCACAATTTAAACCCTTTCTATTGGCCGGGGTCAGTTCACACGGGGTTCAGTGGCGCACGCTTCGGGCACGGGCGTACTTGGTGATGACGTCTCGCGACTCCTGGGCGTCGACCAGGAAGCCGTCCTGCAGAGGCACGAAGGTCTGGGCGGTGTCCGACACCACCATCATCTGGGGCTGGGCCAGGGCGCTCTTCACATTGTAGAAGTGCAGGATCTTGTTGTAGGTCACGAAGCCCACCTTCACCGCAGAAGTCTCGGCCCCCTCCTCTCTGGGCGGGACGGGAACACAGTCACCTCAGATGGGTGATGCATGTGTATTTTATATAGGGCATGCCAGTAGCTTATTAATCTCATTAGGTGATTTGGTTACAATTCCTGCGACATATAGTAAATCATAATGCTGTCAGTGGCTACAATTACTGTATGCACCCGCCAGAGAAGATCTGATTTTATAGCATACTGTTAATCATGAGGGAAAGGTTAAATTAAGCAAAGGTTAAATTAAACTGCATCATCAGCAACTACCTAACACTGTATTTTGATATTATCTTTCGCAATAATAAGATGTACCTGGGGAGTCTGTCCAGCAGGGTCTTCAGTTCGTCACAAACCAGTTTGACAAGGCCACTCTTGATGTTGGTGTACGACACATCAATCATGAAGATAAACGCAGGAGGACTGGGGGGCTTTTTGTCCTGAGTGGTCAATAAGGTCATTTACACATCACTAGGCTAAGACAATACTAAGACACATTTAAAGGGGATGTAAAAATACCTGTGGATATTTATTTTGCATCATTGAAGGATAACAGCAATAGAAAAGAGACACAAGGAGCAAAGTGAAAACATAACTAAAACATAACCATTCGATAATTATAATTTAGTTGCTAAGTAGACACTTTTATCCAAAACTAGCAACCTTTTCAGTTACAAGCTTGTCACCTTAACCCCGACACCACCAGCTGCCCCTGTTTTCTATTAAATTTTGCCATTCTGTTGTGAATGACATTAGTAAGCAGTGTAAAAGGTGGAATGGCTGTTAATTATAACACAGTACAATTTTATTGGGATTTTGGCTGGAAAAATCCCAAAACGGGAAGTCACCTACTTTAAGCAGTTTCCACAGTTTCCACAGAATATGCAAGTTATTCCAACAAAAGATCCGAATAAGGATTTCTCTTGCTGCGACATTTCCCGAAATACCCTCATCACAAACCCTGCATTAACCGGTCATAGTTTACCCACCCTGCAGTAGTCCAGAGTCACGGTGAATTCATAGGATCCCAGAGACAATTCAGGCCTCTGATAATAGTCCACCCTCCGGCCAACGTGGTCCAGATGCTGGAAATAAAACTCTGGCACTGCAAGTGAACAGAACAACTTAAAATTATATTAAAGGCGTCCGGCATCTATATCTAGCTCTCCATGTGGTTTTCTTTAATTATGTTTGCATTTTTATCCCCAATTTGGAATGGCCAATTGTGAGCCGCTCACTATGGGGAAATTACATGCTGGACCCAGGCCTGAGAAATTCAGCTCAGGGAGGCCCTGGCCCACCATGCATTCGAGCAAATATAGCAGTGCGTCTGAAACAAAAGCAGGCTCCGATATCTGCCAGTCAATGGACCATGGAGACGTTCAATAATGTGTGACAGCTGTGTTTGGCAGCACAGTCAGCCAGCGCAGATGAAGTCTGCTGGCCCGGCCTCTGAACAAGACGACGCTGGATGGAGGTAGCTTTCGCACGCTTCTTGCACGTGGTCCACTATGATCACCTGGGATACAGGCTATAGACATAGATTTAGAGGCGGGGGCGGGGCAAGCCGACCTTCGTTGACACAGCCGCAGAATCCGCACTGGTAGCGACGCCCTCCGTCGGAGAAGCGCATGAAGGGGCACATGTAGGCCTTGCAGCGGCTGCACCTGAGGGGCCCGCCGTCACCGTGGTCCACCACGTAGAGAGGAGCCTGCGCGACACAGAGGCACACGCCCGTGAGAAGGGCAAGCCGCGAAGCCGAAAAAACACCTGCTCACGGCCCACTCAGAGACTACTGACCTTGAGAAGCAACAGGACGGTACAAGCCTTCCCTAAAAGGAAGTGTTTTCACTAGTACCATCGGGGATTGTCAGCATCTAACCCAGCCATAAAAGTGTAACACCATCTGGGAGCAAATAAATTCAACTATTCGACACTATTCAATTAGCCATCAACTGATCTGATTTGAAGTTTATTCTTTTTTCCAAAGTTGGAATGGAAACGTATCCAGCTGAACCACCCTTAGGAGTTTCACCGCTACCAACTTTCCAGATCCCAGTTTAATTTTCAGCATACAGAGAGAGAAGAGTAATGCTGACGGATCACTATACCTATAGTTACTTTTTGGAAAATAAAAGTCTAAATCTCTCCTTAATGAGAACTGGTGCCCAGGGAGGTCATAGGGGTAATTGTTTGAGATAATTAGTACCCGCAGCCATAGAAAAAGTTACGAAGGGGGGTTACGAAGGATAGATCCCACGGCCAGGGAACAGATTCAACACACGGCATTGCTGTTGCGCCATTCGGGTCTCAACTGCTCCCGGGAGAGATCAGGTCAACACAAAACCAAACCACAGCCGGAAAGAACCCCAATCTGGTTCTGGTGTAGAACAGCTAAGAACTTTTAATTGGACACAGTCTTGGTCTGAAATTACCAATTGTAAAATTACAGGAAAAAAAATCTCATTCATATAGGTATGACAGCGGTGACAGAAACCACCCCTATTTAAGTTAGTGCTAATGGAACTTTTTCGTACAATAGCATGTTAACATTGGGTGGTAGGGGAATTCAGGGCTATTATACCTTATACCTGTGTACTGTAAATTAGAGCTACACTGATTTTATTCTTCCTTCTCCACCCTGTTCCAAAAGGTGCTTCCTGTTTATTATTAACTTCTAACATGACATGATCCTTGAGTAAATATTGTAAAACTATTTAACTCTCTAAACACACCACAGGAGTGCTCTAGGACGAAGAAATATTACATAATACATAAATAAAAGCAGTGCTATCTGCAAATATTTTTTAGCCTATGAAAGTCTTTAAAACGTAGACACAAAATGTATGTATGCTGCATAAATAACAATTAATAAATAATATTAAAAGTACAAAGAGAATCTTACATTTTTTACTTTACATATTAAGTTTTTTTTCCAGGGCTAGGCAAGTCTGACAGTTTGGATTAAATCGTTTAATGCATCCTGTTCTGTTTAGATTTTGCTTAAATTTTCGAATTCTATTACGGTAATTTTCTTTATAAATCTTATCCGGCAGACGGAAGTGTGTGGGCAGTAGTCGACAACCATACACCAGTGATGCTGGGACGCCAGAATCACCGTTGAGCCCTCTTGAGGCGCCGTGGGCTAGTCAACGAAACACTGAGGATGGAAGGTGCCCACCTGAAGACCCCAGAGATGTACCCTACTTAGCTCAATCCAGACGGCACTTTGGTTGATTCCTGGAGCCAGCATCGCAGC
>JAOYSI010018678.1:0-73860 GCA_025775065.1 Hiodon alosoides
AGAGAGAGAGAGAGAGAGAGAGAGAGAGAGAGAGAGAGAGAGAGAGAGAGAGAGAGAGAGAGAGAAAGAGAGAGGGAGAGACCAGGCCGTCTTGCGTTTTTTTTTTGGAACTAATTCGCTGGACATTCATACCTAATAGAATTTTGATTAATGAGTGTAGATATCATCAGCCGCTTTGAACTGGGCGGGTACGTGTTGTATAGAAGAATTTATGGAAGAGGCTTAATATGGCGAGAGGTTTGTCACAATGAAGATTGTAAACTGTCCGATAGTAGTGACTGATCCAATGGAGAAGTACTTCTGTTCAAAACGCATACATCAGCAGTGAGACACAGCCCATTCATTTGTGCTCGGTGAATTGGTTTTTATGGTTTCAGGTGGACGGAACATCCCGGCACTCCCACCAATAGGAACCTGAGGAAGTACGACCAGGCCCCTCCCGTCCCTCTCGACGATCCTGCAGGCCTAAAGGTGCCCCGGGAAGCCGGTAGGAGGCTTGTTAGCAGGGAGCAGAGGAAAGCCCAGACGACTTAACTCCCGGAAGAAAAGTATTTGAGAATCACTAGTCTGCAGATATCATCAGATTATTGGGAACCCAAAACCTAAGGGATTTTGTTTGCTTTATCAGTTCAGTTCCGTTCTGTGAACTGAAAATCTCATGGAATGCAGTAAAACTGCTAAACTTGAGGGGGGGAATACTAAAGGGCTACTCTGCTGTCACTGTGACAGTGGGTCTGCCTGCCGGCAGCGTGCTAAGGATGGAGCTGGGATTATTACATTATACATTACATTATATTTTATGCATACTTAAGCACGTTACTCAAGAGTAAAACGGCAATCTTCAGATTTTAACCTGAAACTTTATGATTGCTTGAATGTTTGCAGTTCCGTTTGTATCAATTCCAGCAAAAAATAGTCATGCAGGAATTATAACGGCCAACGAACACAACATCCAGCTGTCGCAATAGCGTGTTCTAGGTGTACCTTCCATCTTCTTTCATCCCAGTGGAACGTTACCATGCAAAAATACATTTCTGGTCATCCGAGGTTTTTGGATTCCACCTGAGCATGTCGTGGTGATGGACTCTCATTGGGGTTAACATTCATAAACATGGCTTCCTGTACATGCGCGCCGTTACATTTCAAACAGGACAACTGAACCGTGAAGAGATGGAAAATTGTTCATTTGTACCTTGCCCTCCAGCAGCTGTTGCCCGTGCTTGGCAGTGCATTAATGTTCATTTTCACCAGGAGCGGGGAGTGGCACGCGTCCTCCATCAAGCCATCGGCACGTGACTTAGGCGTTAATGTCTGTGCCTGCAGGGATGCAAGCAGGGATGCAAGCAGAGGCATACGAGCAGGAAGTCGCGGCGTTCTCTTCGGTTACAGAAAAGCGCAAAGCGTCAAACAAAGCCAAAAAGATCCTTTAAAATAGAGTGTTTCCTGGATACAGCCTTATAAAGATTTTAACCGAACTTCATTACATTTCATGTTGAATATAAGGCTGGGACACAACAAATTTGTATTTGTTTCGTAAAGATTTGTCAATTTATGTTTGGATACCCGACATTCACCGGCCATTGCAACTTACTGCTTCTCAGCCATAGTTCATCCTTGGCTACAGAATTGTAAAGGTAATTGGGAACAACATAACATTCATAAGAGTAAACTCATTTGCACAGGCAGCATGTAAAAATGGAAAATAGAAACATTCAAAATAGGTATCGGACCCATTTTTATTGAAACTGGACTAATTATAGTGTCAATTCAAAACTCTCCAGTCAGATGTTAAATTTACTATGAGGAACGTTTTCTTCCTTTTCAGGTGTTTATATCAGGGTATTTAGAGGGATGGTGAGGATTTTCCTTTTTATATCCCCTCGATCATTATCTTATCCCCAACGGAAACCAGGTCTATCCCCACTCCTGATATGTGTTCGAACATTCCAAAGTATGTCGGGAGACAGACTACAGATTGGGGCTCGGCTGGATATGTGGCGTGACCCTCAAAGCAATGTGGCCAGAGATCTTCACTACCAAGATGACGCACTCAGCGTCTGGTTCCTGCTGTGGGTACAAACAGTCTTCTGGCAAAAATTCTCTTTAGAGTCTATGGAGCCGTGTCAGATTTGTAATAGGTTACGAGCACTTCTCAAACGTTCAGTTTTAATGTTAATGAAGCCCAATTTGTATCTGTAACATGCGGGGGGGTACCCAGTCGGAGAGTGGCTGGAGACTGTTATTCCAATATACACCTGTTATTCCACATTTTAATCCACCACAAATGTGTTTTTGGGGAGGTTTTTGTTGCTGTTTAGAGATTATTTAGAGTGTATTTAACACAACAGTCCCCTTTTAAAGATTCTTTGATTGTTGGCACAACAAGGTCCTTTATGGGGGGCGTGCCCCCCCCAACCCTAACCCTAACCCTAACCCTAAAATATATGTATCTATGTATACATTTTATCCCCTCCCCTCTATGAGACAATTCAGGATACTCCATCCTGGTCCCCGTGGGACAGAAACACTGTCAGTTCCCTCTGGGGCACTGCTCTCCCGGACAACATTCAGCTAATGACATGATCTGGATTCGGACCCGAGGAAGCCACCTCAATCTTCGCGGCGCCGAGTTGAGTGCCCTGTTGCGGTGTATATAGATTAGGGTCGCGAGGGAAAGTGCGACCTGTAACCTCCCTTTTACTGTGCGTGAGATCACAGCTGAACACGTATGCCTAAGAATACAATGGGACTCATGAGCTTGGATCTGGTGCTGCCAGGCTCAGCCAGAAGTTACTCTTTCTGAATTACAAAGCAACACATTTTGTTAACAATCAGTATTTTGTTACCAATCAGTATTAAAACATTTTCTTATTCCTTCTCTGTGCGTGGCCAACTTCCTTGGGTTGCTGGGTGAAGAGGGTGATAAAATCAGGCAATTTAAATCAGGCAAATTAAATAATTAAAAGTACACCCTTTATGTGAACTGGTGATGGCACTGTTAAGTTGTGTCCTTATTATGGGGTGGTGAATTTTTATCCTTATCAAAGGGGTCCCTGAAAGTTTGAGATCCTCTGTCCTACAGGAACAAAAAATAAAAAGCAGTAATTTAAAAATAACTGGTTAGTATTTTAACCCTCGAGCATCCAAGCTTTACCTGTGCCTCTGACGTGTTTTTTATACAGTATTCAATTGGAGATATGGTTAAAGTTTCTCATCACAAATCTAGCAATGACAGCACTTCCGCGTAATGTACATATAATTTATAAACTTATATGCTCTGGACTAGAGGAAGCTCACACAAATCCTGCCCTCTGAGTGGTTCAACCTTAATCAAACTCATAAAAAGCGTGGTGGAATTTATCAAACTAATCGGTTCCACCAAGATGACTTCCCTTATTCATGAGTGAAATATAATCCGCATTTTCAACTCCACCAAACAAGAGTAAACATGTCAGGGTTAAATAAACTGAAATGAAAAATATGATTTTTTAAACTGTAGAAAATTAATATCACCTCAGATAAATGAAAAATAAATTGCTTCAAATATGAATGCAAAAATCTTAAGTTCTTGTACATTCTCAGGGAATGTGTCTCACCCCACGGTTTTGCCCATGGTATACCCAGAGCCATAGTTTCCCATTGTCCTGTGGGCGCGTCTTCCTCATTATATTGCAATGGCCAAAATTGCAATATCGTCCAAACTAAACTAATGCAGGTAATAATTGCAAATCTGCAGTCATAATAGAATAATGAACAATCTTTTGATTGGCCACTTTTGGAGTTCTTGGAGGGAGACCTGGACACCCAGGTCGCTGCGGGTACCCTTAAATCATCAAGGTCTTCGATACCACCACAGACCTCCGGCACTGAGAGAATTAGGACTGGAACCGTTCCTACAAGGCTGAGGAATGGAACTGGAACCCAGAGGCGGGCCTCGGGTATTCGGATCAGCTGGGGTGCAAATAGCCTTACTGCATCACGTAATTGAGTTTGAGGGACAAATTCTTTGCACTGAAGCAAGAATTAACATAGAAATGTAAAAATGCAGAATAACAAGATATTACGGACTACCTGGTGTAGAGCGGGGGTTTGGTTTCTGCTGTGTGTGTGTGTCTTTGCATTCTGTGTGATTTTCCATTCCTACAGTCAAAACTGGCCCCCAGATTCTTCAAAGAGCTTCAATCAAGATTCTCCCAGGATCCTAACACGATTTCTGCTAGGCCAAACGATGTATTTCAATTAAAACATTTTTTTTAAATGAAACCCTACGAAGGTACTGTGTGTCTCTACCAGTATCAAGAATGCTTAATAAAACGTGCTACATAAATCTTATTTTAATTATTCAGTCTAGCACGTCCTTGCTATCTACATTCATGATTTGCAAAAATTTGACATCTGGACTATCAGTACAGATGAGAATCAGCACAGTTTTGTCAAGAAACTAACATTGTGCCTTGAGTGAAGGTTGATTGGCATCCGTAACACAGCACTGTGGATTGCGTTTCCACTTTCCCGCCTAAGTCAATAAATGTTTAATGGCGTATATGAGGTTTATGCTTAAATCCACGCATACATATTTAACTTGCATTGCTTCAGTTGGCATCAAACTATGAAAAACACAAAAGGATAAGAGAGTGTGTGATACAAATGATTCATTAGAAAATATGTAACTTATTCCTTTTACGGTCAGTTGTTGAATCTGTTTTATTTATCAACCTCAGCGGATAAGAAGGACGTGCTGCAGGTAACAGACAATGTGAAAGCCTCTTTAGTGAAAATCCGTCAATTTATATATTTTATTTATAAGATATAAAATGGAATTAATGTTACAAGAAATCTGCTAATTATATTAAATACTGTTAAATGTTAATAATAAAAATAATATTATTACAAAATGTGCATTATTACATGTATTATTTTTGTGAGAATTACTCATGTATTTAATGAATGTACTGAAGCTTTGTAAATATAATTCCCTCTCATTATCTCATTATTTTGCTTGGCCTTGAGTCTGTGCCAAACTGAAGTATGAATGCACGTGAAGTCCAGTCTGCAGAAATAAAGTTTTAGTTTTATTTTTTAAATCCAGAAACCCCTGATGCTTATGAGCAACATTTGCAGCTGACAGAAAATAAACCAAACCTTGTCACAGGCTTTGTTGATTAATTTGACTCAATATGCGATGAGAGTTTATGACATAATTAAATTATTGCATGGGAAACTTAATTAACGAAAAAAAAGAAGAAAAAAACACATAATCCTTCACATGGGAGAGGAGCTAGGCAGGTCTCACATTTAAACTAACACTGTTTGATACCAATGATTTAACAGCGCTGGCGGAACAAATGTCACCCTTTGGCTATACTCAAATACTCATATACGTTTTTCATTATGACTCACTTGACGGAAGTTGCACTGTAAACGTTCATCCAGGTCTACTTAGACACAAATCAAACTGACGTCATAATACAATTAAGCTATACTAAGTTGTGCGATTTCTCCCCGGGGAGTTCTACTTACTTACTTACTCAGTTCTTGCGACACATGAATGAACCACAGGACAACTTTGACAATAGTAGTGACCTTTCACGTGTTCTTCGGCAACTAGGAGTGAATGGAGTCAACACTACAGTGGATGGAGTATCAGGCTACAGTTTCATATCCTGCCCTAAAAGCAGCCAATTACTGCTGTGTAAAACTATTCTAAGAAAATAGCATAAGAATAATGAGAGTACCCTGATGCGCTATTCCGTGTGCGACTGCAGCTGTGGGCCAGACTGGCTACCGTCTATTGGGACTTCTTTTCAGACAAAGTACCTAATATGTCTAACGGAGTTCTGTTAAATATTTCAAGTCGTGGATCTCCTGTGATAAGGAAACGTCTGGCACTTCTTTACTCTAAGCAAATCCAACAACCCTTCAGTTAATCTGCTTTCAGAATCTCGACCTTGGTCTGAATGCAATCTGGCAGGTAACACAATGCATGAAATACATCTCCCACAAAATCTTTGCCACAGTTGACGCCCTTTGATCTTGGGAAGGAAAAAGCCTGAGAATCTTGTGTGAAATTATCCGTCACTACCAAGATAGTGGGCATGATCTATGCAGACTAAATCAAATTGGCCATTGCTTGTCGAACGGGACAAAGGACAAAGTTGCACAGTTCGTATACACTGACCGTGATTTTTCACACATTTGTCACATCTGTCAGTTCTCACCAAAGGTCAGAAATCCCGATAATACGCTACACAATTTGTTTTGCCCACATCATCATGACCAAGCATCAGCTGTGGGGAGAACAAGACAGTATGTCTGTATCAATGTGACCCTTCCCAGAATGGTGATTACAAGGAAGCCCTTCCACCTATGTCCTGCAGCATCCAGTTTCACAGGTGTCAATATGTGCACGAGTGGATAATTATCTGTCCGTACTTCAAGTATGCCTTATACAGGTAAGCCATTGCATTGTCATTTAACCATCACAGTTAATTTCTATGCCAGAAATTCAAGTTTGTAAGTCTGATGGTTACTCTCAGTTGGGTTCGTCCGACTAATAAATGCTACAGGTTCCACACCTTCCCCTTGATCCTGGTACCACACCTCTCCCAGGCCCCCCTCAAGAGGACTTCCCTGACTGGAAGAAGCACATTGACCATATCGTTTCTTTAAGGTGTTTGGAGAGGGAAAGCAGTATTTCCTCAATTGACACTTTGCTTACTGAGTATAGGCTGCTAGCCATCAGCACAACCAGAATGTAAGGAAGATTTTTTAAGCGGCTTATTGACATATCTGCTGTTTTATCACAACAGGAATTGACATGATGAAATCTAGGATTCCGTAAACCCAGCCAACTTTTAAATTATTTTTTTCATGACGAGAAGGTTATACGATAAGTTAAACGATAACTGGCAGAAATATTCATCAGTTTTTCCAGGTCTGTCTAAAACCATCCAAATTAACTGATGGGCTGCGTGGCAGACGTAATAATAATGTTCTACATTAACTGTGAGTGTCAATTCTTTGCCGGCTTAGTTCAGAAAAAACGGACATTACTAAACTAAGCCAGCTTTCGATTGTATTAGATTGTGTGGATGGAAACAACCGCCGATGGGAGAGATTATTGGTTTTAAAAATGTCAGAAGAGATCAGAACGCAGTTGCCTTGAAGCAAGTGACGGATTCACAGTTTTTGAAATACGAAAAACAAAAGTAAACTTGTTTCTTAGTCACATTACTGTGTTGGGGTCACAGTTGATGAGCTGGGTGGTCTGCAAAGAGGCTCCCTACACTATTTTGTTTTCCAGCGAGGGACTCAGTGTACAAAACAAACACATCACAGTTTACCGAGCAAAGGCTTCCCTACATTTCTGCACGCTCGAGAAAATGCAGTGAGACGCTGGACTGAATTGTGGGCAGGCAGATCCAGTCCCTGTGTGCGGTTTGATAGACATCTAGCAGCAGATTTTTACACGCCACTCTCAGAAAGAGAGAAACATTCTGAAATGTTTCTGGAGATTCTATTGTGGTCATTCACCTATTCTTCTGCTAAATCTTAACAGTGAAGCATCCTGGTAGTCCGAGAATAAGGTTGTGACGACGTTATTTTTTATGGGATATCCTTTAAATTATTTTATTATAATTAAAGAACTTGGCTTCCTCACTGTCAACCGCTCTAATCACACTTAGCATTCTCCCCAACGCTACTTACTCAACACGCCCCGAGGGGACCAACCATTGGACCGCTGGCCAGACAATCATATTAGCAGCGTCTCAAGTTGCAGAGTGTGCTAGTACGCTACAATGAAATGTAACGTTGAAACCGGATTGAAACGCTGAACATAATGCAATATATTTGGCATAGGCTAGATGAGCTGAAGAATGAAAGCTGCTCAAAAAAACTTGTCCCAAAAAGTGTGAGCAAAAGAGAATAAACCTCTGAATTACTGAAGTGCTTTTATAATGTCCTTCCTGTCCTCGTTTACAGATATATGCTGTGACATCATGCAAAAAAAAAAAAACACTATCATTGCGGTCACCTTGACGATCCTCACCCCCAATTCCGCTTCTCAACCTGAAACGTCACCCGTCACACTGACGCAGTACACAACCAGTGAAAGAGAAGCATTTAAACAACATTACTATAATCCTATTTTACCTTTTAGTGCTCTAAAATCCTGTCAACCCTGTGCCATTTGTCTTACTCACTGTGAGTTTTGTAAATATCCCTCTGCACTTAAAAATAACACCTCACCTTACTTTGTAGGAGTGAAGCTTAAACGTTTCCTTCCATGTTTCCTCTAACATAATTTTGTGATGGCTCGACAGTTTTATGCACTAAAGTTTTGCATTTTGTAAATAGAAACAACTGTTCAGTAAAAGGTCATTGTGTTCCTATATGCATTTAAATTGGTGTTTATACTAACATGAAGAGTCATGTTTCCTTCAAAATTTAATTTCATGTATCACTGAGAACCCAACCCCAAAGCAGTACACATGAATGGGTAAATCGAGTTTACAATACTTCATACTATCAGCTGTTTATTTTAAAGTAGTTCTTCTTCAATCAAAATGAAGTGGGGGGGGGAACAACACGTGGTACTTGACTCTTTTGTGGGTAAGTGACAGTTTCCCTGGACCCAGCAGCAACGACACCGGCTGAACACAACTCAGTCAATCTTTCAGGCCAACATTTTCACATTCTACTCGCTTTCACTTGTAGTCAAGAAGCTGCCTGAGCTCAACAAATAGATCTGCAGCAAATGGATTTAAAAACTTAGTTTTTCTTAGGGTTAATTTGATCCCTCATAGATTCCTTCATGGTGTCTGGCAGTAAAATGTACTCATTAATAGCAACAACGAAGGATGGGTGGCCAGGTTCTGTTCTTTGTGAAATGGGAGATTGACGATGGACATTCTGAGAAGGATGTCAGCACGACTGATTTGACAAAAAGATCTGTCCCCGCTTCTGTATTTTTCTGTGATCTCTGCTGCAGATAAATTTAATCCTTCAGATTCCTGGATTTTTTGTGTGGAGTATTGTAGAAGGAATGGATTTTCCTGCTTCTCTGACGCGGCATTTCATTTGCTCCCAAATAAACCTTACTGCCGTCGGTGGATTGAAAGGTAAATTCTCCCAGTCGATGTAAAATGACAAGCAATTTTCTGTCAGCTCTTGTGAAACACATTCAGAGTAGAGTGAAATCTTCTGTTTACTGGCACACCCAGCTCTGGTCATTCCCAGCTATATTCCATTATTCAGTTAGTTTAAAGATGTACTGCTCACCTAAAGGTCACCGTCCTGCATTTCCATTTACATCCACTACAATTGATTTTGGATTTGGTTTTTATGTATTTAGTTCTCTCAAGACCGATTTAACGTTTTAAATGAATTTTAAAATCCTAGCCATCTGCAAACCTGCGTTCGCCAGTGTTTCTGTTCTTTATTGTTCCATTTTTTAGCCAGGGATTTGAAGAGAGATAGAGACCATTAAACTTGGGATTGTGTGGTGAAAATTCACAAGCCCCCCCGTGTACCATCAGTAACTCCAATAAGTGAAATAAAATAATTTACTTCACTCTGACTTTTGAATTTATCACAGACATTGGGCCGCCCCACGACCACCCAAGCCCGCCGTTCATACCCCTGCAACCAACCAACGCAACACGCAGGAGAAATAGGGAAAACAAGTATGATATTTATTTAAAACCAGAGCTTTCCTCCCTTACCGGGCACCAGAAGAAAGTTTGGACTTATCTCATCCTGGATGAGATATTTCCAGATGGTGGTGTAGGACATGATACAGAGAGTCATCGCCCACCCCTCAACTGCACCAAGGCACGACCCACTCACCGCTAACGCCCGTCAGCCACCCTCTCCAGAAGTCCCAGGTAGTCTGCATAGACTTCAGAATGAGTCGCTGCAGAGCGGCAGAGAAAGTTTGCAAAAACATCACGCAATTGAAGGTCGTGACCTTTGACCCATGTTAACAGCTTCCCAAGCTCGTCTGAGCACCTGTGGCATAATCATATGCCTCTGATTGTACAGCTGTCAACGTTCTGCTTAATGATGAGCCATTTAAAGGCATTTAACCCAGTCCCTACTGACTGGGCCAGAACCTTGGGGTTTGGCAAGGTGTCCACATCTAACATAATTGCATGGCATTTCATATGCTTGTTTTCCAGACTGAGTTTACTTTTCGCTTTTTGACTCTGATTACAATAGACACTGGCCGATTGCATTTTTTGAATAGACGTGTGTGTCTAAGGGCTATTCAATGCCTGCTGGTGTAAAGTATGTTCTCACAGAACACTGAAGTCTCCCTGTATGCAGACTCTGCTGCAGGCTTGTAGACGTGCAACATTGTAAAACCTCAGAAATAATCAGACATACTTTTTAATAACCGTTAGAGAATTCAGTCAATGCTGAATTCTTGAAATGAGAATTGTTGCATATTAAAAATTAAAATTTGTTTGTTAATGAATTTGCAAAACAGTCTCCTTTTCATGCACCCTCACCCCATAATTCAAACTTGTACTTCTCTGTACAAAAACGTTTCCAAAATGATGACTACTGCCATGTTAAGAGGTTTCACATTACTTTTTAATCATAGGCCAGATGCTGAGTATATATTAAGCTGATTTTAATTGCAATTGCATTGGTCTTTTGGTAGAGAATACAGGTTGTTTTCTCCAGAAAAATAAAAATAAAAACAAGGTCTTGTTGACAGACCTTTTCACATGCAACATTAATCACGGACCCCCTACTGAGAAGCTGACTGACAAAAGTGTATAAAATGTACTTAGTTTGCGGACTCCCTGGGCAGTCTCTAAAGACCCCCAGGGGTCTGCGGACCCCAGTTAGAGAACCTCTGCCTTACCTTACTGAAAAGCTGAAAACACAATGTCCATACCTTGACTTCCCAAATGCAAAGCAGCGTCAGATCCACAATGTAGCTGCTATGTTGTATCTATGTTGACACACTAACCAATCCCAATCCTGTACACTCCCAAAAGGGTCATTTTCACATAAATGTAATCCTTAAAAATTTAATTATTCAAGAAAAAAGTTACATATGATGCATTTGTTTTTTGTCTGCAACTTTGCTATATTGGTCTGTAAAATATTGAATGGTGAGTTGCTAATACATTTTCTTTTCCTGCAGGGCATATCACACTGTCACTCCAGCAAAGAGGGTGTTTTTTTTAAATCATTACGGAATAGCAAAACCTCCATCTGACTGCACAAATGGGTTTGCCACTCACACTCAAATTTGGCCATGGTTTGGAGGGATCGGAGCGTGAGCGCGGTAGATTAGGGATTCCCTGCAACGCTAAGCCGGAAACCATTACAGACTGTGTCTGTCAAGTCATTCGCATGGATACATCTTAAAGTGGTAATCTTCTCCTATTGTCAGTCCTAAATCAGGTGTCAATGTAAAATGCACTCGGATTGGCGACTGTTTTCTGGTTGTCTCTGCATGCAAAGTACAGCACAGGGCACTCGCATGTAAGGCAAAGGTGTGCATTGCAAAAAGAGAAAATCACTCACGTATTTTTGATCTATAAGGCAGTTTTCTCGAGCCAGCAGTGGAAAAGTTGGCTTTAAATGCATCGGCACTGCAACTGAGATTCCTCAGCGAAAGGGAGCTGCCACAGTCTAACACGCCTTGGGCATCTCAGGTATATTCCACGTTTTATTCCATGTTACGATCAGCTTGTATTAATCTCTGCATGAATATACACCCCCACATCCCTGACAAATGTTATTACTCTTCTGACTCCAGGGATAACATTTCGACCAGGGACAATCCCTGGACCCAGACACTCTGATTATCTAATTAATTTGGTAGTTCCTGACTCCTGAGCCGTTTTGTGTGTTTGTTTGTGATCACATGATTCTTTCCATTGCAGGTAAGATTCAGGCCGACTGTAATTTGAAATACGCAATAATAACATTTTGTTTAATTCTTTCAGTTTTTCATAACTGCTTATCTAATTCAGAGTCGCAGTGCATAAGCTGACAGATGCGGGGGGCGAGGCAGGGCGCACCAAGGACGGGACATCTTTTTGCATTAAAAAAAAATTGTAGTTACTGGATTGAAATACACTGTCTTGGCCCCACTGTCTTTTGCATTTCTTCAATGAAGTCATCTTGTTTTGTTGCATTCTTCTGCAAAATTTAGGAAGGTCTGTGTTCCTCTGCCAGAATAGAGAAAGAAAGAGGGACTGCTCCGTCGAAACGGCCGACGCAATCTCTGGCTCTCCTTTTCCACGCACATTTGCCTATTAATGAGACTCTAGGGTCTCTCATCATCCTCAGTTACTGTGCCCCTCCTCGGTCCTGCGTAGCGCTCAGAGAAGGTTATATCGCAGGGAAGGCAAGGAACTCAGACCACATCCCAGCCTATTTTTGCTCAGATTTATATTTTCAACAGCTCCAGATAAGAAGCACCCATCCGGTTCCAGACGTTAAGGTTCAACACACACTTGTGAACAATTTTTTTACAAAGTGAAATTGCTTTTTTTTTATATTACAAAGCCATTTACATGACACCTTTCCTTTTCCAAATACACCTTATCAAATCTTTATGTTTTAAAACAGCGGTAAACCGGGGGGCGATAAAAACACCCCAAAAAGTGTTTTGCAGTTTTAATTGGAAGAGGGTATCACAAGGTTACTTAAATCGCCACATAATCAATAGCTATTGCACTCAAGAGGTGGCGTATTGTTTTACTTTAATCGGAACCAAGCCGATGGCTCAGAGATGTCACGGACGACAGCTAATATTAACAGAGAAATTCGGAGACATGGAAATGAGGCAGAGCCGTCGCTCCACACCAGGAGCAGGGGAACTGCGCAGGGACTGGGATTGCGGCAAGCGGCCATTAAATTGCGATGTTTCATGCTCCCCGCTCTTTAATCTTTCATTCCTTGCCCATTCGATACTCTTTCATGTTTTTGCCAGATTTCTCCGTCGTCATCCGTTCAGTGATCATTAAAATGTCTCCTCTCAAACAAACTAATTGTACATGAATAGCCTCCCCTGGCACTCCTGAAGAACGTGTCTGTCTGTTGCAGGGGGCTTAGTCTTATTCTGAGTAAGATCTGATGAACAGGAATGCATTCCAGGTCCGAGTCAAAATCCCTTCTGAAAATGGTTTGGGTTGATAGGCGGTGAGTATGTATGAAATCTGAACTCTACAGCATGCATTGCGGGAGTGAACGTGATCCAAAATGTCTGATAAGGCCCAGCGAGGACACTGTAATGTGTGCAAGTGCATCTCCGAGAGGTCACGAGCAGCATGGAGACTCTGAGCTGTATTTGTAGATGCTGTGACTTGAATATGTTGAGATAAACCTTGGTTTTTCAACCGCCTGTCTAGATTTACATGTCCCACAGACTAGCCTCAAGTAGAACCATTCCAGACACCATATTCTATATATCATGGCGTATACCCATTAGGAAGCACTCTTTATTCCATAATATGTCACATATGACCCAGAAGAGGGACTACGTGCTTTGACACCGTCTGGCTCCCTCTACCCCCTTACCCTCCACCTGTTCTGCTACGGTGCCAGCTGGTGGCCTCTGTGCTGTGTCACACATTTCTGAAGGAGGTAGCCATCGGGACAGATGGGCCGGGAACAGCAGGGGACAAAACTTAGAAGGCAGTGTGCTATTGGAGACCTAGAGTGCCTCCATCCTTCGGTGGCAAAGTGCTTCTACAGGTGCCTACACGTCCACCAAACGTGCCCGTTACACGTAAAGAGATTTCAGGCACCCAGGTCACAGATTGTCTTGTTGTGTTGAAACGTAAAACAGCTGCCATCCTCTGTGTTATTTGTTTTCGCATTTTTGGGTTCTTCATTAGAAATACCCACTTCAGAGGCTTTCACCAGACGAACACGTCATAAAGGTATGAGACACTGCATCCTCGCGGGCCGCGGTGTCTGCGGGATTTCGCTACGCCTCCTAATTGTTTTATTTAAGATCATCTTACCTAATGTTTCCAGGTGCAAATCAGATGTCAATTGAGAGGTGGCCCGAAAACCCACAGACACTATGACCTGAGAGGTCCAGGATCGAGTATCTCTGCACAAGGGTTTTACCTAAGGGTTGCGATTTCCCTTCCTGCCGTTTCCAAAAAGAACACAAAGTTAGAAGATGAAATAAGATCTACCGCTGATAAAGATACCATTAGTTTACCAGATAAAAATCTGGCTGGGTTTTTAGAATCTTCATAATTAAAAATTAATCACAAATGTACTTGACTAATGGATTTATAATTTATTTTCCTCGCGGCTTACATTTGGGAAAATGGGAAATGAGCCTCTTTGTGTCTACGATTAAACTCAGACATAGTGTGGAGTTTTTGCACAGCGGAGTAACGATGATATATTCAAACGTATGCATAAATGAATGAAGGTATAAAAAGAGCAGAACAAATTTCAGAAACAGATTGTTTTAGGAAAAGTATGTAAATAAGTCCTCCCAATTAAAATGGGACCAAAAAGAACACTCTTCAGTCTTCATTCTCTCAAGATATTCTGACAAGATATTAAACTGTCCATTTGTTTTCTCTGTTAATTTCAGGTGATTAGGTACCTTTGCTTGTGTCTCTTATTTACCTGTGTCTTTCCCTACCTGCTTTTTCTATCTCTGAGTATTTCCCTGTATCTTTCCGTGGGACCTTTATGTTTTCAACCCCCTGCTTCTGTCTCTTAGGTGAGTGTAGTGGAAAATCTCCACTTCTGGGCAACGGAGCCATTAACATTCTACTCGGCACATTCCCTGAGCTTTCTTGCGAATCCGAGAGGAGATTCTCTCTGCTGTGCAGTCCTTGGGGGAGAGGGGACTGCAGACCGCCCTGGAGAATGGATAACCGTACTTAGATGCCCCTACCAGATTGTTATTTGACAGGTGAGAGCCCTGGCTATTTCCCTCATATTCTGTCAGGTCAACACATCAATTCTCATAATGTATGCAGCACTGAAAATAAGATATTCAAGCTAGTAATATTCTTATTATTGCATTTTTTTTTTTTCCACATAGCTAAACATATAAGAGGCTTAAATCCCACGACGTGTAAGCATTTTAAAACACATTATAAAAGGGCATTGAATAAAATACAGCGTACAGAAATTCTGTTCCAGTTACCATAAATTAGATTTCTGTTTAATCGTTTTGAACTATTTTCACTGCATCTCAGGTGTCATTAGCATTCATGGATAATCTTTGGGCTCCATGCACATGAACCCTAAGAAGCACCGTAAGATTCAGAGGAAACCAAATCCACGTAAAAGCTACGTGCCAGGAATGACTGGAGTGTGGGTCAATGCTTTGCACAACACTGTTTGCGCCCGAGATACCTCAAACATTGCCGTGGACGAGGCTGCGAGAAAGAATTAACTGGGGACGTGGACAAGCGCTGTGATTGGCTGTTGGAACTGCCTTCAGGGTACATATTATTTAGCACTGGGTGACATTACGGCCGCCACTTTTGCATCGAAACGGCATTGTACGACTTTGCTTTGCCTCTCATCCAGAGAGCGTCTTTGAGGATTTCACACAATGCGTCACTCCCCAACACCAGGTGCCCCTGGTCTGACTTCTTGAGCGATGCGGAAAACGGGAACACAAGTAGATGACTCACCGTCTGTTAGGACTTTCTTCCTCTGTTAATCTTTGGTGCACACATGTCCCTACAACAACAACACAAGAACATTATAGAGCCATTAAAACTCAGTTTCAATGTTAAATTGCTGGCCCCGGCGAATTCATGGTATCTCATTTATTCAGCCTGCCCCGCAGCTATATTTCGAATAAAACATCCATAAATCTGAAACATTAGCATTAAATAAAAATAGTGAATTAGAAGTTATTGTGAAGCAGATAATTACTGTTTTCGCTGGTATTCAATGGAGGTCCCGAAACAATTAAACTGAATAAAATCCAGCGAATCTCAGCAAAATGCATTCAAAAGTCATGTTTGAATGTTGGTTTAACAATTCCACAATAGACTTAGTACCTGTCTTAAATTTGTTTGCCATGAGTTGGACATTTTCAGCATTTATCTTCAAGGCATTTTAGCTAATAGCTGAAAATATGCTGGAATGTTGTCATGGAGGCTAGACAACCGGCGGTAATTTAAGTGACAATGAGCAGAGGGAGGGTGCAATCAATTCTCATCTACGTTCATCCTGTGGCTTGGCATCAGAGCAGTCGGCCACAATGGGAACTTTGATTGATCATCCTATTGACTTTAAATGTTATTCATGAATAGATGTGTTGGTACCAACCGTCGCATATCTGATTTTAAGGCTAGATGACGCACTAGTTGAAAGCCTATGTGATGTTTATTCGATACTCACACGGAAGTCAGGGCTCTTAAATAAGGCTCTTAAATGTATGCAACACTGCCATTTGTACAAAGGTCTCCCTTATCCTCAAGGATCCTGGTGTGTCTATGATAATTTCGAGAATTAAAAAAAAAACATTTAAAATCAACCAAATAAATCTTAAGATAGGATTGTCTTGGTTAGAATCCTAGGTCTGGTTCTCTGCAGGTTTTCATTTGTCAGTGGTGTCCCTTCTGCCGCAGATGTTTTCTTCCTTGTTCACGGAGAATCTAAAGACTTGTCACTGGTGGTTTAAATGATGCACACTGAATCTAATCAAACAAATTAAATCTAATTGGACAATTATGAACCAAGATTTAAAACAGAATGTGACAGAGTTTTAGTGACTGAATTTTAAATTGGAATGTAATTAGAATGAATTTTATCACAATAGTAATTCACATTATCATCTCTTACGGCCATTTCAAATAACTCTGCACTCGAGGGAATATTTTATCATAAAATATGGGAAAAAAATTAATTAATGAAAATAAATGATCGGTTATGTCTAGTTTTCCCATCGGTTTGTATCAAACAAGAATATGTCTGTCATACTTCTTAAATGAATCCAGAATCTTGTCAGTATAAAGTTTCTTAAGACGTACAACAGAACCTACAGAGAACCAGTCTTGGAAAGAGGACCGTGAAAACATGCCAACGTTTATTATATTCAGTTAATGCATCAAAAAATCGGCTAAAATATCGGACACCTGTTTAGACTTCATACACTATAATCTTTGTAAATATCACATTCACTAAAACTGGTTTTGGATTGGTCAGCTGCCAGCCATTTGGAATGGACACAAAACCAAATTAAGTTAGTTTTAAGTTAAATTAAAGGCTATCTGGATTAAACATGACAATATTTCCTGCGATATTTTATCCTTTCTGGCCAGTTACTCCAATAAATATATAAATTGGATGCCTTGATGCAGACTAATCTCAGCGCTCTCTCTTTTGTGAATGAGCGCTGATAATCCTGACCTTTTTTTTAATGCCACCTGCTTGAGGGGAATCACAAAAAGTCGGTTATCATTCAGCGATGCATTATGTACAGTTATGGGCCCACTAAACTGCCCTGGGAGAGGAAATACACTACAATGTGGACAGGTGTCTGATGGTCTATCGTTGTTTTCCTCGAGGCCACTTTTATCAATTCTCTGGCATTTACTATTTTTGTGACGCACTTTCTACTTAAGCAGAAGGAAATGCTCCGTACTGAATATTGTAAAACAATTGTAAAGTGTCTTGGAAAACACAACAGTTTAATTCTACCCCTGCATTTTCATTAATAGTTAAACAGGGAGAAATGTAACCGAGAGGCTGAGAGGGAGTTGAGTACAGTAATTGAACCCACAAGTTGCTGTTATGACAAGGTTCTCCAAGGTGCTAATAAGTGAGTGCATTACAGACTAAGGGTGTATTACACTTGGACAGGCCAGACATTTTTTGAGAGTCCAAAAGTGGTGTTCATCAACAAGTGTGCTGTGGATTTTTTGAGTAGAATTACTACAAACCCTACAATAGCCTAACATATAATCTCTCGATGCAATGGTACGACTTCATAATGGCAATCTGTCCAATTTAAATTTAAATGTCCAATTTATAAACATGAATTTTTATTAATGTGAAAAATATGCCTTCTAGCCTTTCCTTTCCATTATTTAGTAGCATATACACGTCTTAATATCCGTGACTGCTGTGCCAGTGCCAGTCGTGGCCGCGTATTATCTTGGCAAATTAAAAATAAACAGTTCCTTGTACCTCCTCCTCGAGACTATTCGTTTCAAGGAAAACAGACATCATTGTTTTGGTGGTGTTTAGTGGCTATCAGTTGACTTTAAGATTTTGTAACGTGACCTGACTGAAATCTACTGTCCGCATGCACGAATAAGCATTTGATATGTCTCCTCCAATTGTCATCACATGACACGACATTTCCATTGTCAGCTGACAAAACTGGAACTTGGGTAACCAGCTCATGTTGAAATAATGTTCAATGGATTTATCATTGGAACTAAGAGATTAATAAAGACAATTTAAAAACCATAAAGTCCAAAAATAGTAGTGTTTGGCGAAGGCTCAATTCAGTTTGCAAAACTGTTATTTGAATCTGAATTTGTCAGCCGTTCCTATCGTTTTGCGAAGATTGCTGAAATCTACATGAGTAGACCAGATGGTGAGGTTCAAGAAACCGCACTTTTTGGCTGACAGGATGAGTGTGCGCTGAATGTGAAATCAAGGTTGATTGCCTTTTCTGCACACCCTTTGAATAATATTTTCATCCGTCATGTCAAAACATTCATGAAATTCATAGTTTTGGTCACAATCCAAAAAAACAAAAAAAAACAATAATAATCTCTGAATAGACAATAGGCAAGAGAAAAAGATGCTCTCTGGAGGTTTGTGATGTATGGCGCACTTACAAACCGCTTATGTACCACCACAGCGCATCACATCTGAGGATAACGTTGTTGTGAAGGAACAGGGAAATGTCTTCACGTGTGATGCACAAATTATCTGCAGCTCCTGTAGCTGTAACTTTTCCGTACATCTACATAAGTCCCTATAAAAAGTCATTCACTTGCTCCAGGATAATTCACATTCAACTTTTCCGTACATATACACAAGTCCCTATAAAAAGTCTTTCACGTGCTCCAGGATAATTCACATTCAACTTTTCCGTACATATACACAAGTCCCTATAAAAAGTCATTCACGTGCTCCGGGATAATTCACATTCAATCCCCTTCCAGCTGCATTTTCTGGCGTCCACTTCAAAAGCAGCAGAGCGTCTGTGAAGCCCCGTGGATCACATTATGTATGAGAAGCCTTTAAAATGAATAAATGCATGACTGACTGTCAGTCTGAAGTGTACAGTGCTATAAATCACAATCGACAAAATACGTTTTTTTATTTTTCTAATGTGTGCAATAACAGTGAAGACTGGATGTCACAGAAAGAGCAGGACAGGTGTAGACTCCTGTCTGCCTGAGAGAGAGAAAACCGACGGCCATCTTGGTTAGAAAAGAGAATCTCCCTCCACAGGGGCACTGTTTGTCAGCCGGATCAATATCCTCGCCGAGATCCATTTCACACTTCTGTCAGAAGAATGCCTCTCTGATAATGGAGCTGTTCAGGTCTGAAAGGGAACTCTCTTCACACGAGGAGAAAAGGGATCTCTTGTGTTTTGATAACTGTCGGGCCAGTTAAATAATATGCCTCATCCATTTAAAAAACACTGCAATCTATTTTAATATCCTCATATTTAATGCAGGGAATGCGGTACACACATAATTGGGTTAAAAGGATATTATTGCATATTTATTTAGAACCGTCATATTTTTCAAGCAGCAACCCGAGCATGAATTGATCTCAGAGGAGGCGAATGGAGTGAGTGCAGGCATGTAATGAGAGCTACCTATCTGCATAACTTCCTGCCTGGCTGTTGTCATGCTGCCCCCAGTCTCAGTGATGAGCTGAACCGGGGCAGTGTGGAAGCTGAGAGCTCTCCCCCGCTCAGTCGTGACCACTGGAGACCAGGCACTTAACCACCATTGGGTTTCCGCAGCTGTCATCCACACCTCCTGTTTCTCTTGGCAGCAGAGAGGATTACAGCTTAGACTATTGACAGGAAGTTCACAGGTTCATCACTTCGGACAAAAGCCACTTTAAATGCAATTTCATTTGTCATTTTCAAGTTTGGTAAAAATTTTTACGGCGTCTAGTAAGCAAATACACCGAATGCGTTTAAGGAAGTTCTTTTAAGAGAAGGCTGCTAACTTCACATCTGTTCCTCACATATTATTTTATAGCCGAAGACCACACTGTCAAACATTTCTGGCAGCCGGTGCTGGAATAAGTCTACAACCGGTTCAGCCCAGGACTAAGATTATCTCTCTCAAAGTTATCACTGAATAAGAATACATTTAAATAAGTACGTTTTAAGGCCTGATGTTATGGCCTTGTTGCCTTTAAGGGCCTGTTTTTTCCACAGGACTTGAAGGTAATTTGACTGAGCAGTGGGCCCAGTTGCAGACGGTGAAAATGAAATTATTTTGGAGAGCACGGCAGCTCTGTGTGGAGACTGGCGCGGCCGGGTATTGACAGGTTGAGAATGAAGCGGATCCCTGATTAAACCCACCCAGGTGTTAAGAGTAAGTGGCGGATGCCGCTGTCCATTCAGAACTCACGCCAAGGGAAACAAATGGCAATTATTGCAAAATTCCAGACAAGGTCTTTGCCAAAAAGGAGGTGCAATCGAAGTCTTCCTCTCCCCTAAGGTTGCAAGTAATTGTTGGCAAACTGCCGGTGAAATTGCACCCACCCCCGCCCCACATCAACAGTCCCAAAATAGTACATCCCGCTAATTTGTAGCAGAGCTTTAGCCACCCACAACAGATTTTGGACAATGCAAGTAATGCATTTCAAAAAGTTAAAACGGGGTGCCTCCCTTCGAGGTATTTTTTATTTTCTTTGTCCAAATTCTAACTGCTGCTAAACCACTGTCGTTGCCTGTGGAAAATGAAAGTGACTAGGCGATGTAAATCAGGCGGCACTTTTTTTTGTTGCCAGTCAGGTGAATGCCTGTTGTTCCCTGGTAGCACACTTCCTAAAGAGATTATGTAAGCCCGCGTCTGAAATAGCAAGGCGTTGCAGCTTTGCACGGGGCTTGTATGCAGCGTCATCCTGACCTACTTCTTGTGCTTGACTTTACTCATTTGCAGTCTCCTTATTCTTAGCCCTTGAAACTGATCATGTCTGCCATTTAATGCTGATGCTAAATATATGAAAACCCTATCCTTCCAAAACGGTTTAATTTGCAGGGATGGCTAATCGGGGTCCACGAGGGCTGGTGGTATCTGCTTGTTTCATTTCGACTCACCCCTTAATTGTTTAATTAAGGGCATTGTTTGGAAAGGAAATTCCATTACCTGTTGTTCCAGCTGAAGATCTATTGCCATTTAGAAAGTTAATCTCCTGCCGGGTTGTTGCTCTTCAGGACCTAGGTTGGCCACCCCTAGCCCAGCTAATGGAACCCAGTGCGTAGACGGTAACTGGGGTGAACAGCTTCTACTCCGAATAAAAATTTGTAGCAGAGAACCGCTTTTTCCAGAGAACAAAATGGCTATCAGCACGGTCATGGGTAGACTGACAGAGAGGTGGGCCCTAAGCAGATGTACACAAAACCTGGAAACAGGCAGGGGTTGACGACCGGGAAACACAAGTCAAACGGCACCAGGGATCACAAGACTGGAAATGCTACGGTGAGATAGCCAAGACCGAGCATCGAATGGAAGTCACTGAGTGGTTTATATACAGTGGAGAGGGAAGCAGGATACCAGTGTTGGAGATTCTGACCCAATGAGGAAGAGGACAGGACTAACATGTGCACATGGTGTTGTGGAACGTTAATTGAACAACAGGACATGACGCTGAGGAAGGGTAAAGCAATTAGTACTCAGGGGATGTTGATCTCTGGTAGCAGACTGAGGAAGTGTGGATGTGACAAGCACCATGGCTCCTAGGTTCTGGGGATAATCTCCAGAACAAAAGCAGGGTTGCCGGCAAAGTCATCAGTTTTTTTCTAATTATGGGTGTTCCAACGTAAAGTTTATGCTCAACATCAAAGCTCCAAATGCATAGTGTTCAAGTTAGCCCCGGGCATTTCTTGTCCTGGCTGTCATGTCTTGACAGCGATTTGGCTTCTGCAGCGCTAAGCTTATAAACAAGTGGAGAAGTAATATGAAACGCGGTAATAATGTAATAACGTAATTACAAGTCATGTGCTTAATCGTCATATTACGATTCCATACAGGTGCTACCACTGTCTACGGGATTGTTAGAGAAATTCAGCAAAACTGTCCTTTCCTGAGGGCTGTAGCGTCATCTAATTGAGGCCCAGAAGAGTCTACTGATTGGCCCTGTTACGGTGATCTCTTGAGGCCAGCCACATTTAAGGCATGTGGGTTAATCTACTGATAAAGCCTATCCATCCCAATGCATGTGAAGGACCGAATACATCTAATCAGTCATGGGTAAATTAGCCTCTAATTAGCTTTCTGTCAAAGTTGATTTTAGCCATTACAGTGTTTTAACGAAATATAGATTTTGGAGCGTGCCATATTGTATGGAAGATTGTCTGCTCAATTGTTGATCATTATCCATCCATAAATCAATTTTCGAAGCCGCTCATCCTGGTGAGGGTCACGGGGGGCACCAGAGCCAATTCCGGCAGGCATAGGGCGCAAGGCAGGGATACACCCAGGACGGGACACCAGGCCATCTCTAGGCAACACACACACAGACACACACGCAATTTAGCATGGCCAATGAACCTAACCAGCAAGTCTTTGGACGGTGGGAGGAAACTGGAGGGCCCAGCGGAAACCCACGCGGACACCGGTTTGAACTTGCAAACTCCACACAGGCACCCCGAGCCAGGACTCGAACCCAGGACCCCTGGCACTGTGAGGTGCCGCGTGCTGCCCCGTTGATCATTATGAGTTATAATAGTTATTATTATAAATAATACCATTTTTTCTTTGATCCAATGGCAAAGCAGCTAGGATTCCAACCAGACCATTCTGTGCACTCTAGTAATTTAGAACATTCAACAGGGAGGTTACTGATAAGGAAATCAAATTTGAGCACCACCTACCTGCTCAGTTCCCTTTCTGAGCCAATTTGCAGAAAGGTATGAAAGCCAGGGAATTCCACTGAGTGACATTGACAGTCAGTTTAACAATGGTAAAAAGCGAGACAAGTTAATGAACTCTCTCTCTCTCTCTGGTCAGTAAGAGCCTGATGGACAGCTTCAAGTGCAGTACCTATGTTATCCCTTTTCAGTTCCAAAGTGGTGTTTCATCACTTTTGGACTTCTGGGAAATAGGCCATATTTCGTGCCGAGAAAATATTGGCCAAGTGGAGGGACATAGTGATAAATGGAGGGCGTAGTGAAGACAGCAATATTCATCCAGTTTTGCATAAAGACAATTTTGTTCCTTACCACACTGACAATAAGAGCATGGTAAAATGTAACACAAGAGGCACACATCTGAGCCACAGATTTTTTTTGTCTGTAGACGGTGTTTGTCTGAAAGATGGCGTTCTAAATTACTCTTATATTTCAAACTTTCTAAATGGAACTAGGCAAACATATAGCTTTTAAGGATCTTGGGGTTACCATTAATATAGATGTCACCTTAAAAATCATTCTAAGATTATGGCATTCTTATCTAATCAGGCTACAGAATAAACAAATTCATGTGATTGGCAGATCCAGACTCTACTGTACTGCTATTTTATTTCCAAATATTGCCATTAATATTCTACAAACGACACCTACTAAAACGATGGGATTATCTTAAGTTACTCAGCTAACATGTAAGGCTGTAATTGTTTTGCACTCGAATATCTCTCAGATCTAATAGTCCCTTACAACCCCACTAGACCAACAAGGTCTGAGGGTATATTTTAGCTTATATTTTATCTATCTAGCCATTCCCATAGTCACAAAACCTGTTAGCATATCAGCGTCAGTGCAGTCTCTCTGAACATAATATGCCCCATCTTGGTTCTCTCACCACATCATTTTGTGAAGTCCAGAACAAGCCCGTTTTGGCCCTTGACCGGTGCAGTCTTTGGTACCAGTCAAGCATGTATATGTATACATTTCCCAGATCGGATCATGCATGGATCAATGGATCCAATTCCATTTCCAACTGTCATTTTACTTAAAGCACATGCCCTGGCCGACCAGAGCAGGATTAGTTAATACATATTTAGTTCATCGTGTAAATATAAAAAATGTCCCTGTAACATGTGATGCCAAACACACAAGACTCAAGTCCGTTTTCCGAACCGTATTATTTATTATCGTCAGTCCTGACGAGCGGCTAAAAACCAAAAATAAAACTCTTCCTCTTGGGTTCGCCCAGTAACAAAAAAAAAAAACCCAAAACAGAGACACTCCGCCGTGTGAATGTCAGGATTTCAATGTACCATCTGTAATTCAGTACTATGAGAGAATTGGTCAGGTGTCAGAACAGTTTTGCAAGGCACTATATTTAATCTTGGTCAAGACCAGCTTCCTGATCCTCAGGATCAGTGGAGTGTAATAAGAGCACACAAAACACTGAAGGACACCAGATGTAGTGGGATCCAGTTGTGCTCAGTGCTTTGATTGTGTTCTTCCAGGACTGTATAAACTTCCTGACAGCTACATTCGTTCTGGGTAAAAAGAAATAAAAACAGCGTATTGCTGATATTTTAGCCAATAAGTGATTGTGTTCCAAAAAAAGAAAGAAGTGTTTGAATTTAAATGTCAGAACACAACTCAGTACAGCCCAAAGCCTTTCCGTTCTCTGACTGTGAACACTTTTCAGCAATTACCCCTGCCTGAACCTCGCCGTTAGACCATGTACCCAGCAAAATTCAATACACTATAAAAAAAACTTTTTTTTGGTCCTGCATCTGTGTGGACACAGCAAGGTTGCAAACCCCCTCCAGAAACAAACTGAGATCTGTAGATGCTTTGTTATGAACACAACATTTTAGATCAATGCCTAGAGCCATCAAGGCATCAATGGTAATAAAATCCTTGTGATTTCCATCGATGTGTCTATTAAGTAAAGACATTTTTAATTTCACTGAATAATTAACTAGATATGTTCTTAAATTATATTTAACTGGACCACAAAATAAAAAGGTAAATGAAGAAAATCTCACCAAAGTTGATTGGATTTGAAAATATTGTGTATTCTCCTCTGAAAAGCGTCTCAATCACACTGACCTCTATCCTGGATCAATTAATCCCAGTCTTTCTTCTCTGCTGGAATCTTAGGCCTCAACTTCAAATGCTCCTGGTTATACAGGTTTCACCCACATACGGTGTTGAAGAATGCACTTGTAATAGAGTCCAGTTCCTTATCCAGAATCTTGCTGAATGGCTGACATACTGCAAAATTAAGTTGTGCTGTATGGTTACAGAGTTCTAACACTTATGCAAAGTATTCCAGTAATTGAAGTCCAACTATTTCCGAGTTCCTGAAAATTTTGGTTTTCAGATTATACCTACAAGGAAGAGTTCGTTCAACTTCAGACCATAATTGACCATAATTCATAATTTAGGAAGAATAAAGCCATATCTTCTGTGCTGCTGGTACTCTATGCTACACTGGGCGGTTTGGGAACAATAATTGTAAATGGAAAGTTTCAGAATTTAATTTTCAGGTTTGAGTTGGATTGACACCTCTCGAGGGTAATGGTCTAGGATTGACACAGATAACATCCAGAGAGGACCAACAGGGTTGACCTCAACATTCAGTTTCCTTTGTCTTCCAAAAATATTTTTAGCGACCATAAAATTAATTATCTAGATGGAACCCAGAAACCATAAGGAATGCACAGCCAATGTTCACTATGAAACAAAACCTGGAACCTTTAAATCACACTTTTTTCCTTTCTTATCTTAATTAAAAAGCAGTAGATTCACATTAAGAGAATGATTATTATATTTAATAGTTTAAGCGATTAAAGAGAAATTATCATCATCATCATGTTCTAAAAAGATAAGTAATTTAGTAACCTAATGGAAGACAAAATACACTACATCGCCAACAGTAAGTGTGCGCCAAAATAGTGAAGTTGGCTGATTCAGCCACACCTGTTACTGTGTATAAACCTGTTACCTGTGTATAAAACTGAGTGCACGGCCATGCAATCCCCATAGACAAACATTGGCTGTTGAATGGCCCGTAATGAAGAGCTCACTGACTTTGAATGTGGCACAGTCACAGGATGCCACATTTCCAACAAGTCAGTTAGTCAAATTTTAGCCCTGGTCGACTGTAAGTGCTGTAATTGAGAAGTGGAAACATCTAGGAGCAACAAATGTTCAGCCACACAAGCTCACAGAACAGGACCACTGAGTGCTGAAGCACGTAGCGTGTAAAAATTGTCCTCCCGACCAACTTCCAAACAGCCTCTGTAAGCAACGTCAGCACAAGTTTGTCAGGAGCATCACAAAATGGGTTTCCAAGGCTGAGCAGCCGCACACAAGCCTAAGATCACCATGTGCAGTGCCAAGCGTCAGTAGGAGGGGTGTAAAACTCTCTGTCATTGGACTCTGGAGTTGTGGAAACTGTCTTAGTTCTTCCAAGCAAAATATTCTACTACAGAATATAAGACTATTGTACTAAGTGGCACAAAGTGGTAAGATCCAGGGCTCTCCAATCAATGCTTTATTTAAAAAACGACCATACGATCAGGTCACGTCATATATACGCAACCAAATCAATAAATGTGGTCAGCTAACCAATAGAGGTGTTCTGCAAACCAGTACACGCATGTAACAAACCAGTAGACGCGTGTATCAAACCAAAACCTATAGATGCGTTTATCAAACCAAACCTATAGATCCGTTTATTATACCAAACCTATAGATGCATTTATCAAACCTACAGATGCGTTTATCAAACCAAAACCTATATTTACATGCAAACCAACATATGCCCCAGTTGACCAATACATATGCCAGCAATCCAATAGAGATTCACAATTTATTCGCCAGCTAACATTGGCCTTAGCAACACACAACCACGATTAATGGCAAACTTTTCTATTTCATGTGAACAAGCTTACAAAACAAAAACAAAAGCTTACACAAACAAAAGCTTACAAAAACTACTATGTTCTAATACAGAAAGTAAGACAAAATAGTATCACATTCGACTCTTCAAAGCGTATACTTAAAATACTTATAATAATGAACTTAATTTTATATTGTGGCTTAAAAGCGATCATCTCAAAATGCTTTTTTTGAAGGTATTCAAATGAGAGATTCTTCATTCAATAAATATAAATAAAGGGAAGCATTGAACATTTAGATAAAAACGTACAGAAAGATGGATGTCTACTCTGTTTCTACGCTAGAGGCGGTGGGTTTCAGGCCTGCTGCTCCTTTTCTGAGAAAGAACCCTTGCACCGAAAGCAGGCGGAAGGTCTCGCCTACTGGGTCCTAGCGCCCAGTACTTTTTCCCGTGCTGGCCACCAGAGCCAGTCAGTTTGTCAGAGTGACCTTGAGAATCAAGCTAACAAGGATCTACCAAGAAATCAATTGCAGTAGCTACGCTTCTCTGTGCCTTCCAATTAATCCCACTTCTGTGGAATCGGAAATTTGGGTCAGGTTAAAAATGAAGAAAGAAACAAAAAAAACAATTCTGGTTCCTGGGTTAAAACAGGAAAAATTACTATTACTACTGCTACTACTATTACTATTACTATATTAAAACTGAAAAACAGATATTGATTAAACATATTTTTTTCTGCAGACAAGACAAAGCTATTGTGAAACAAAAGTGACAAATCATTTGCAACTCGGTGTATAACGAGAGGAGAGCCTGCGGCCAAAGCAGTAAACGTGAGAGATGACCGGATTGTTCATTTGTGACAGATCTAATGTAACCGGTCGCTATTGAGCAATGCATCATATTCTCACCACGTCAAACAGCACGCTTTCATTTACAGGAATGCAGGTGGTGAGCACTGGCCTATTAAAAACCAGAGCCACAGGAAATCCATAGCATCACATATTCTGTGCGTCGATTTATGATTTTAGCCCAAGTATACCCTCAAAGCCATGACAGTGATGTTTTCTCCCTGGCTGTGTGAAGCTGTGCGACAGCATGCAGGCAGAGGCAGAAGGGGTTAGAGCAGTACAGGAACCCTCCCACCAGGGATATTCATGGGCTGGATTGGCTTTATATTCCTAACAAGTGCACACACTCACGTCTAAGTCCAGGAAATACTGCTTTATGCAAGGGTCATAATTAGAACTGAAGGGAAAACAAGTAGAGTCCAGTTCCTTATCCAGAATCTTGCTGAATGGCTGACATACTGCAAAATTAAGTTGTGCTGTATGGTTACAGAGTTCTAACACTTATGCAAAGTATTCCAGTAATTGAAGTCCAACTATTTCCGAGTTCCTGAAAATTTTGGTTTTCAGATTATACCTACAAGGAAGAGTTCGTTCAACTTCAGACCATAATTGACCATAATTCATAATTTAGGAAGAATAAAGCCATATCTTCTGTGCTGCTGGTACTCTATGCTACACTGGGCGGTTTGGGAACAATAATTGTAAATGGAAAGTTTCAGAATTTAATTTTCAGGTTTGAGTTGGATTGACACCTCTCGAGGGTAATGGTCTAGGATTGACACAGATAACATCCAGAGAGGACCAACAGGGTTGACCTCAACATTCAGTTTCCTTTGTCTTCCAAAAATATTTTTAGCGACCATAAAATTAAT
Source organism: Hiodon alosoides (assembly GCA_025775065.1). NCBI lineage: Eukaryota > Metazoa > Chordata > Actinopteri > Hiodontiformes > Hiodontidae > Hiodon > Hiodon alosoides. The sequence goes on from JAOYSI010018678.1 coordinate 28,711, forward strand.
TATCTAGATGGAACCCAGAAACCATAAGGAATGCACAGCCAATGTTCACTATGAAACAAAACCTGGAACCTTTAAATCACACTTTTTTCCTTTCTTATCTTAATTAAAAAGCAGTAGATTCACATTAAGAGAATGATTATTATATTTAATAGTTTAAGCGATTAAAGAGAAATTATCATCATCATCATGTTCTAAAAAGATAAGTAATTTAGTAACCTAATGGAAGACAAAATACACTACATCGCCAACAGTAAGTGTGCGCCAAAATAGTGAAGTTGGCTGATTCAGCCACACCTGTTACTGTGTATAAACCTGTTACCTGTGTATAAAACTGAGTGCACGGCCATGCAATCCCCATAGACAAACATTGGCTGTTGAATGGCCCGTAATGAAGAGCTCACTGACTTTGAATGTGGCACAGTCACAGGATGCCACATTTCCAACAAGTCAGTTAGTCAAATTTTAGCCCTGGTCGACTGTAAGTGCTGTAATTGAGAAGTGGAAACATCTAGGAGCAACAAATGTTCAGCCACACAAGCTCACAGAACAGGACCACTGAGTGCTGAAGCACGTAGCGTGTAAAAATTGTCCTCCCGACCAACTTCCAAACAGCCTCTGTAAGCAACGTCAGCACAAGTTTGTCAGGAGCATCACAAAATGGGTTTCCAAGGCTGAGCAGCCGCACACAAGCCTAAGATCACCATGTGCAGTGCCAAGCGTCAGTAGGAGGGGTGTAAAACTCTCTGTCATTGGACTCTGGAGTTGTGGAAACTGTCTTAGTTCTTCCAAGCAAAATATTCTACTACAGAATATAAGACTATTGTACTAAGTGGCACAAAGTGGTAAGATCCAGGGCTCTCCAATCAATGCTTTATTTAAAAAACGACCATACGATCAGGTCACGTCATATATACGCAACCAAATCAATAAATGTGGTCAGCTAACCAATAGAGGTGTTCTGCAAACCAGTACACGCATGTAACAAACCAGTAGACGCGTGTATCAAACCAAAACCTATAGATGCGTTTATCAAACCAAACCTATAGATCCGTTTATTATACCAAACCTATAGATGCATTTATCAAACCTACAGATGCGTTTATCAAACCAAAACCTATATTTACATGCAAACCAACATATGCCCCAGTTGACCAATACATATGCCAGCAATCCAATAGAGATTCACAATTTATTCGCCAGCTAACATTGGCCTTAGCAACACACAACCACGATTAATGGCAAACTTTTCTATTTCATGTGAACAAGCTTACAAAACAAAAACAAAAGCTTACACAAACAAAAGCTTACAAAAACTACTATGTTCTAATACAGAAAGTAAGACAAAATAGTATCACATTCGACTCTTCAAAGCGTATACTTAAAATACTTATAATAATGAACTTAATTTTATATTGTGGCTTAAAAGCGATCATCTCAAAATGCTTTTTTTGAAGGTATTCAAATGAGAGATTCTTCATTCAATAAATATAAATAAAGGGAAGCATTGAACATTTAGATAAAAACGTACAGAAAGATGGATGTCTACTCTGTTTCTACGCTAGAGGCGGTGGGTTTCAGGCCTGCTGCTCCTTTTCTGAGAAAGAACCCTTGCACCGAAAGCAGGCGGAAGGTCTCGCCTACTGGGTCCTAGCGCCCAGTACTTTTTCCCGTGCTGGCCACCAGAGCCAGTCAGTTTGTCAGAGTGACCTTGAGAATCAAGCTAACAAGGATCTACCAAGAAATCAATTGCAGTAGCTACGCTTCTCTGTGCCTTCCAATTAATCCCACTTCTGTGGAATCGGAAATTTGGGTCAGGTTAAAAATGAAGAAAGAAACAAAAAAAACAATTCTGGTTCCTGGGTTAAAACAGGAAAAATTACTATTACTACTGCTACTACTATTACTATTACTATATTAAAACTGAAAAACAGATATTGATTAAACATATTTTTTTCTGCAGACAAGACAAAGCTATTGTGAAACAAAAGTGACAAATCATTTGCAACTCGGTGTATAACGAGAGGAGAGCCTGCGGCCAAAGCAGTAAACGTGAGAGATGACCGGATTGTTCATTTGTGACAGATCTAATGTAACCGGTCGCTATTGAGCAATGCATCATATTCTCACCACGTCAAACAGCACGCTTTCATTTACAGGAATGCAGGTGGTGAGCACTGGCCTATTAAAAACCAGAGCCACAGGAAATCCATAGCATCACATATTCTGTGCGTCGATTTATGATTTTAGCCCAAGTATACCCTCAAAGCCATGACAGTGATGTTTTCTCCCTGGCTGTGTGAAGCTGTGCGACAGCATGCAGGCAGAGGCAGAAGGGGTTAGAGCAGTACAGGAACCCTCCCACCAGGGATATTCATGGGCTGGATTGGCTTTATATTCCTAACAAGTGCACACACTCACGTCTAAGTCCAGGAAATACTGCTTTATGCAAGGGTCATAATTAGAACTGAAGGGAAAACAAGTCTGCCCTCACGAAGAGAGGCGGAGAGGAACCGTTTCTCTGCATGTTTTCTGTGCGGTTTGGATAACGTATCGTTATCATCGTGGGAGATGCAGTGAGAACCTCAGATCTCCCTCGCTTTAGATTCGGGGTCATTGTAAAGAACAAGCAACTCTTTAAAAGCTTTATTCCTGGTTGTCTCTCGCATCATTCTAGTCTGTTACACGTGTGGAGGTCCGCCAGGCAGAAAAATCTAATGAAGAGAATGATGAATAATGAAATAAGTTTGTTGCACACATTACATTGAGTGCCAGTGACACCGAGTGCATGTATAATAGAAAGAAAAATATATTTCTCAAAACCTAATGATTTTTTAATTAAATAAAGGAATCGCGCTCAAGGGAATTTCAATTCTGGGGCAATTCCAACGGCAACTTTGCCATCATGGAACCGTAGGTAATACCTGGTATTGAAAGTTCCACATAAAGACATTTAAGGTATTGACTCACAGCGGAGATGGGGTGTTTTTCGAGAAGCCGCGGTAAACAAAAACTATATAAATTACAGAGTCATCCGATATCACGGTACCTTCCTGCAGGCGAAACGCTGCTTATTGCTCAGGGCCACGTTCATGCGGTAAAGCTCCGTCGGGTCTCCAATTACCCCCCAACTCTATTATGGTGTCTGCGGAGAAACCAGTGGGAGACCGACACAGATCTTATTTCCCCCCTCTCGTGGTGCGAGACCGCTGCGCAAGGTGCAGATCAGAACCGGAATAGACCTTGACGAGGTCCTGTCCGAGCGACCTCCCGTTCTCCTTTTCGGCCTCTTTCTCCAGTAAAAAAAAAAAGGGGGATACGGGCGAAACTAAGGCAGTTGAGTAGTTCAAACACAAATACTTCAGCAGTTAAAATAGATACTTAAACTAATGGAGTCTACAGTCAGATAATATTCACATTTATTTCAGACTGCATAGCAAAAATGTCAAGCTACTATGAATATATAGTGCTACTTGCAACCTAACACAAGCACAAAAAACTCTAGAAAACACTTCTCTTGTAGACCCTTCATTGTCAGAGCGATGCAATTCAATGCGATTCAGTCTCTTTATAAAAACCAATGGCAGGGTTTATGACACTCGTGCACGGTCGCCATTTTTTGCAACTAATAACATGCAAAGCAGTAATTTATTTTTAATCCACCCCCAGTTCTAGTTGCGTTATAACCTAAATAAACAAATGGCTATTTATAAAAAACTGAGGGGTTAAAGTAACCCATATGATTTTGATTTTTATATGTTGTAAAAATAAGCATGAAAATCCTAGCACAACAATCCGCACACGATTTTGATTCGTTTTACCGGCATGAATATTTTGGTTCAAATCAAACCTTCCTTTGAAGTGATTTGTAGATCCTCAGGACGGGCCGGAAGCCCATCCGGGGTGTATCCTGCCAACTTTTCGGAGTAAGAAAAAAGAAGCAGCAAGAACCCACGTTGAGAGGCTTTTGAAAAAGGAACATAAATAAAAGTTTCTCATTTGATCTACATTCCAGAACAGTTAGAGGAGACGTGTGTAGTCCTTCACAGTCCTGCCGTCCACTGAGACATGCCACCTGTTCCATGTCTAAGATTGGCTCAACGACATTATTAAACCACAACCACAGGAAGAAGGTGTAGTGTTGAGAATTGTACTTTGAAGGACCAAAGCAAACTGGCTAAAGTTTGTTTTTCTATTGTACCCTTACGTTCCATAAACAAAACAAAGACAACCTGTGCTCCTTCCATAATACAGCATCCCCCTTAAAGCACAGTTCAAAATTGACAACAAGTTCAAGGTCACCACCCAGCCGTGGGCCAAAACGTCATTGAAGAAATCTGCCAGGTGTTAGGGATCATGAAGACCCCATCCCTTACTCTATATAATGGTCCCTCTTACCCAGGACCAACGTTAAGTATCAGATTTCCATTAACGCCGTTGATACCCAATGACCACCAAAGTAACACTGTTAAAAACCTCAGTTTAGCACCCATTTAAATCATTATTCAGACAGAAAAACGCTCCCTGTGGTAAGTACATAATGAATGGATTTTCTCCAATTCTGTATTAAATTATCATATTTAAATTAAAGTATCATTGTAATTATAATATTGGAAACCATTTTAAACTGCAAATTGCTTTATTTGTCTGGAAAGTGGCCATTAACGTAATGCAAACTGTAAAGAGAAAAAGAAAGTCACTACAAATTTAACACGCCTTCATCATAAAACATAGAAAAGATACAGGTTTGGTTAAACTAAGTCCAAATGTTTGTTTTGTTTTTTATTATAAAAAGTTACACATTTTCCAAATGCAAACCAAAACAATAAAATAATAAAAACCAAAGGAGGTGATAAACAGTACTGTTCCTTCATGTCAGTTCCAATCCAAAGCATCAGTTTCAAAATGGATTAGTTAGTACTAAGTCGAACACAATACTTAGCCTTGTATAACAGCATTCAACACCTTTGAAGAGTAGCGCTTTAAAATATTACAACATGGCATCCAAGGCCCCCCCAAACCCCCCATTTCCCAGAACATAGTCTTTAGTTCAATCTCCGATGACTGGTGGCAATAGATGTTCTTCAGGCAGGTGAATGCCACAAACACACACACTGAAGTCCTATTCGTTCTCTACAGTTCCTCAAAGAAAGCCACTCGGGATTTGGTGCTCTGCAGGGTCAGCTGTGAAAACAAAAACACACACACACACAAAAACTTGGAAGAGCTAACAAAACTGGAGGTCTACAAACACAACCACTGAGCATTAACAACCAAGAAAGCCCTTCACATGCAAGAAATAAACAAGGACACCGGGGGTTCAATCTTTCACGGAACTATGTGCAGGTCCTGTAATAGTGTTTGGACCTAAAATATTGATGTTTGTCTCATTTCTTCTTTTTTGCATTTGTTACAAAGGGGAACTTCAGTGTTTATTTGCAAGAACAAAGCAGGACGTGGCACATTTCCACACAGATTAACAAGCTATTCCTTACACCCGTCAACCCAGTCAGATGTAAACTCAGATCAAGGGTGAATAGTTCCCTCTGAGCTACACACCCCCTATTCCCCAACACCGAAATATCTGTAATAAATAAAAAAACAGGAGTATTAATGAGTGCCGAAGTGTTGATATATTTTTTTTTAAAAGGTTGGAATTTAGATGAGAAATGCAAACGCTATACCCAGTTTTAAAAACCAAATTCACCGGCTATTGATCAGGAGGGGGGGCCTTCGGCGACAGTAAGCTGGACAAATTTGCTGAAATTATTTTTCGTTTCAAGAAGCAATTGCTGTGGAAACAATTGGGGTGACCAACAAAGGAAAAATAGAGGGCAAAAATCCTTGAAGTGAATCAATTACAGGACTCGCAAGCACAGCTTTGCGCTAATCAAAACGCATGATGTGAGCTAGTGGTAGGAATTTGTACTGCTCATGTTTACCAATATACTTCAATTTCATGCTTGGCAGGATGCCAGATTTATAATGCCAGGCCGGGGCCTAGAAGGTGTTGCAGAAATAACGTCCCCAACTGGAAAACCTGGGACCCCACGTAATTTGGCACGTACCTCCACCCCTTGGTACCCAAAAGATCAATGAGGGGCCAGTAGACAGCAGCTGCTTTCTTTTTTTTGGTTTCCTTGCTATCTGACATATCAATTTTTCATTAGGGCTTTATAAAAATGTGATTTGTTGAAAACATTTGTCAGTCTAATTTTTTTTCCATATTTAAGAACTAAACATTTTACTGTAAATAAAGAGAATGGACAGGTGTCCCAGCAGGAAGACAGAAAATAAACTTAATGTGCTCAGATAGATAATCAGTCTGAAAACTAACAGAAAAATGGCTTTCCTAAAACGAAAGCTATTCCCATTTTAAACCAACATGGAGCTGAATATCGTTGAATTGTGTGCCTTCACCAATCAACGCGATTATGCTGGTGACCGCATACATACATTTCTTAAAGGAATTTTGTGCCTTGGTTGATTTCATGCTAGGAGCTGAGAGACTTGGGAAGAAAACCCTAACTGCAACCCAGTTTCCCGATATCTTTTCCGGAAACAGGAGAACGTGGCCCAGAGCCACACAAACTGTATGCTTTTACTGATTCTATAGCATATGAAATTATAAAAGTTTGATTATAACCACTGTGTGTACAACACTGTACTGCAGAAGTGGTTATTATTGAAGATCATTATATGCATGGTGTGAGGTACTGCTTTGATAAGTATTATTCCTGCTTTGATTATAATCGCTGCGTGTATTACTGCAGTTGTAGTCACTGATTGAAGATCAATAATCGTATGCATTACTACTTACAATATTATAACCACTGTGTGTATTATTGCTTATATTAATTAACAAGTGGCCTGGGTCTGCGTGTATTATTACTTGTAATAATAAAGGAGTGGCCTGGGTCTGTGAGGGGCTTGGAGGTCAGGATTCCAGTTGGAGATGGTAAAACCCTGAGTCTCTGTGGGCGTCTCTTGTGAAAGGTCAGTGCCGGGGTTGTATAAAGGGTTGAAGTTTTGAGGGGTTGACTCAGGGGTGTTGACCTAAGGCGATTTAAAGGAAGGCAGTGGGACAGCTGTGCTAAGGGTGGGGTACAGCAGCAGTGTATTAAGGGTTAACCCGAGGCTCTACGTCCAGAACCCTGCACGTTTCTCCCAGTTGTCGACAAACTGAGCTGCCATCCCGTGGGGGGACAGTTGGAGGGGTGCGGTCGCTCGAGCGGAACCCGCCGGGGCTTTTCATAATATTGTTGCCCTAAGTAATAAAATCATAAATAATGTCGTGCGCTAGTGCTGTAACCGTCAGTGTATGTGCCTCAGTACTGCAGTCAACTGATTGAATATTAGCACCGACAGCCTCAAACGGTACAGCGTGTAAATCAGTTTTACAATATACAGTTCACACGTTGTACGCAAAATTCATTCAGGTTTATGTCAAAAACGCCAATTGTGATGAGGTCGTGAAACCAACAATCAACGACTGTCGAGCCGAAAGGTTTCCCTTTTCATCCACGCATCCTGCGACGGCACAAAACCATAAAACTTTAACGGGGCTTGAGGAAATCCTCTAACCCCCCTAAAAAAGCGCAAAAGAAACCATGTCGCGTCGCGTACGTCCACCCATGCAAAGAGGGCAGAAAGCCATCTGCTCGCAGACATTATTGGAGAGCGTTGATTTAGCCTCAGTGGGAATGCGGTGGTTTGGACCAAGTCTGGCACCTTCAAGTGCTGGCGAGTCCCTACCCGGGCCATTAATCTTCTTAAGACCTGACCTGAAAAAGCCACCTATCCCATAACTCACGTCGAAGCTTCCAACTGTCTCTAGGAACAAGTCCTTCTGTTACAAAGCCAAAAGCAGAGCTCCAACAACTTCTCATGCCAACTGAAGTCCCTTTGGTTTAATTCCATCCAACACCTTTTACTAAATACCAATTCACCCTAAAATTGTAATTACTCTTTACACTTTTTAATGAACAAAGGAAATTCATATTGATTCCATAATACTCAATTCCCCCTTCAGAAACTTAAAAATTAAAAGTATAATTGTATCTTCATCTAATTTCACTTGAAGGAATCGCGGCCTAATGAGAACGATCTATTACAGATCGAATGTGCATGGCTGTTGGGTTTCCACAAGAGCCTTTGTCAATATCCGCGTCAGCCGGCTCGAGTCCTGGATGGGGAATCTTTAGGCTAATTAAAGTGTGGCAACTTACGGACAACGGGCTTCTGTCTTTAAGCATCACTGAATCTACTGCTGCATATTCCAACCTGAAAGATCTTGGTTGCTCAATGATGCTTTTAAGGCAAGCTATCCTACTTTTTAAAACATTCATAAACTGATCCAATCAAAAACGCAATCATTAAAATGGGAGGGGGCATCCAGTCAGACCCAAAATGAATAGCATCTTTGAGGTGATGCAGCATAGAAAACTGTTCTGAAGATCCATAGTAACATGAAATCTCCACAACAGCTTGTTTCTAGAAATAAACTCGTAGGATTTGGGTTTTGAACACATACCGTACTGCTGCTAGGATTGAATTGCATATATGCATGTCAGATGCAAGCATTGAGTCCTGGGAAATTGGCGCAAAATTGCAAAACCACAAATCGGTAAATTGAGGGCCTTATGAGAAAGCTGGGATTATCCTCCGTCACAGTACAGACCATGTAAATTATTATTAATTATTATTAATATAAAAATTTTCAAATACATTTTTTCTTATTAATGCCGTATCTCAGAAGTATCAATTTAATACCAAATTTTATAAAGGTTTTGCGACATATCCTACAGGGATCAAGGCCTAGAATGCACTGCCCCAGCCTAGCGGCAGTGAGGTGATGAACAGACCACTAGGTGGCAGACCTGAGACACCACGCATCTGCACGGATGCTAACTGCTTGGGCCGAGGCGTGGGATAAAGCCGGCCCCAACTCCCAGCCAAATATAAAAAGAGTCCCAATGCGCAATGCAAACCCAGGACCAGTGCTCACTGCGCCCTGCGTGTCTCACTTCGAGACGTACCTTTTTGAAGTTGCTCTGCTTACTGGTGCCCTTCTCCGCGTTGTCGTTGTGCAGGATGTCCAGCGGCGTCTCACGCTCCTTAAGCTTCAGGGACTCGATCTCCGTCTTCAGCTCGTTCAGCTGCTCCTGCAGGTGTTTGCTCTTCTCCATGTATTCCACCCTGCCAGAGACGCAGAGGCGGCGCGGCGCCACAGAAACGGCCTTGTTCGTTAAGGCATCGGGGGAGATGAGGATCCGTGCCCAAATCCACATATTAGCTTTGATATGTGCGGCGATTTTAAATGAATGTGCAGATAAAGTGGATGCCAAAATAGACAGAATGTATTTATCCTAAAACAAATGCAATGTTCAAACACTCAAATACCAAAATTATCCGTCAACTGTCAGATCTGCCTTTAATAATGGTTTAAATCATGATATTTCAAACATCCACCAGCATGTGCAAGTTACCTACTTCCAATTTAGTCCATACAATAATAGTATTCTACAGTTTAATATTCTATGCAATTGTGGGGGTAAATTTCTCAAGACACCGAGAGCTAATAGAATTCCAGGAAGCAAGTTTTAAAGCCTGTTGATCTTTGACTCTGTTTAAATATCATGCATCTTAATTCGCTCTAAAGCTGCCCAGAGACTAACTTCTCTTTCTCGATTTCCATGGAGAGCCTCTTCATGTCCGTGTCTTTGAAGTCGAAGCTGAGGTTCTCGCAGCTGAGATTCAAGCCGGGAATGTCGGAGGGCATGGTGCTGGCAGACATATTTGTTGGCTGTGACAACAGAATAAACGGTTTAGACTGATCCTCGGAGCCCGGGGACAGAAAAGTGCCCCGGCGGATGTTTCAAAGGGCCATGCTTTTTTCGGGCGCCCGGCCGTTAAACGAGCCCGGCGGCGGACGTTTTACCACGTATGCAGACTTGCTGGTGATCTCCCGCAGCTTGTTCTGGGCCCTGCGCTCAGACTCTCGGGCCACCTGCAGGTCTTGTTTCAGCTGCTCGGCCTCCTTGGCCCTAGGGCAGAGGGAGCGGGGAACTCGGAGACAACTCTAAAAACTCCTGCCTCGGACTACGTTGGGAAAGACTTTAAAAAAAAACCCCCACAGGGGAAAAGGGCTTAAGGCTAAATGAAACCCTCATCTATGAATTACTTATTCTTGTGGTGCTAATGACCTCATACATTAAACACATAGCCATTTTTGTTTTTAATGGTTATTCAATGACTGTACTTACTACATATTAAAATGGTTTTACTCATCAAAACAATGTCAGTAACGTACAGGGAAACCTTCATACAACCCCATCTTCATACAAAGTCAGATCTATGGTTGGCAGGATTGTCATAGCAATTACGCTAATCCAGCAATGGCACAGAAAACCCGCGAAGGGCTTGGCAAAAGGGGAACGGCTCACCAAATACTTTTCCTATAAATAAGTACTTTTCTTCTCCAGCTGACCGTTCATTATACAGAAAGTTCACCAATGATGTTGCAGGGTTACAGTAATGGCACACAAAATAAACTATATACGGCCGAGGAAAAGTTAAGACAAAAGCCTTTTTTATGTGGCTGTGAAACTCAGTCATGAAAGAATGTTACTTGGAGTCTTCTGCCTTGGAGAATGATTCATTGGCTAAACTACAACAAACCAAAACAAAAGGCCAACTAGCTAGCTTTATAGGTAGATATGAAGATACACATTTAGTCAAATATAAAGGCAAGAAGGCTTATAAAGGTTAGACACAACATACCAACACTGACTTTGAAAGTGTGATCAGCTTACTGTTCTACGACAGCGTACCAAAGCCAGAGCGTGTCTGGTCCAGAAGTGGTCGGAGACGGGATTCACCTTTATTCGCAAAATTTACCAATAACACAACTAAAGGTTCACAATCTAACTTAAAACGCTAAACAAAACAAAAAAATAAATAAATAATCACCCTTTTAGGCAAAACACTCAGACAGCTTTTTACTCAATTTAAACAATAAACCCAAAACTTCAGAAATCCAAACTCTCCGAGTCACTGACTTCACTGTCAACTGACCCGCCCAGCTACCACTCTGCAGGCCCTTTTTTAAAGCGTCTTTCATCACACGCACCCGAGTACGGTATAATTAGTCCAACCACCCTCAGGTGTGCAGCAAGGTCCAGACTGGAGGAGAATCTCCACAGCTTGGCTGTCAGTCTGGGCAGCCCTGGGTACGTCTCCGGGGCCTGAGGGCAGGGCTTCTGGTAGAGTGCCACAGGCAGATAGTGAAGACAAATTGTGGTTGTCCACTTTCAAGAATTACGTACTGAACAAAAATTTCAAACTAAATTCCCTTACGTAGCCAGTAGCCGGTGACGTACAGGTTAAACCTTACCATGGAAATGTGATTTATACCGATGTCTCACTGTAGCGATACTTTTTTTATTAATCAGCATTTACACTGGGGGAGTGGAATCCCGGACCAAGGTTGGCTGACTTCCCACATCCCGGTTCAGCACCATGGACAGCGGCATGCGGAGCGACACAATGCCTGGATTCAGCACCACGGCCAGCGCCGACTCCTGATGTCCTGCACACAGCTACATCCGGTAGTTCTATCAGGCAGCTCGGGGTAATCAGGGTAATACAACGCAGCGTCGCCGGGCGATAACCGGGCAAGCCCCTCGCCGATTAACACGTCTCTGGTCACTACTCCGCCTCCCTAAAAATGTCTGGGGGACCCAGAGGAGAAGCAGGGTGCTGCCCAGAACAGCCACAACCTTTCCAGTGAGGCTTGTTCCTGATAATTGAATTTGCTCACCACATAAAAGACAAGCTGCGCATTGTACCGCTGTTAAAGCATTATGTTGGAGCGACAGATTTCAGTCGTCGGATCTCCTCCGGTTCAGTACCTCCTCTCAGACTCCTCAGCCATCTTCAGCGCCAGCACCTCCACCTCCAGCATCTTCTGTTCCATCAGCCTCTTCTCCTCCTCGCTCCGGATGGCCGTCACCTTGACGCGCTGCATCTCCTGCTCAGCTTCCGCGGTCTTCTGGGCCAGCAGCTTGGCCTCCTCCTCGGCGATCTGGGCCTTCTCCGCCAGCAGGTCCGCCGTCTCCTCGGAGCGCAGCTGGAGTAACCGGGCACGCGGTTAAGGAATGGCAGGGTGTGCGGGAGCAGTCGGGCAGGTAAACGAGGGCGGGGACGGCAGGGCTCACCAGGGCCTCGTTGGCCGTCTGGGCCTCATCTTGCAGCTGCAGCAGCCTCCTCTCCAGATCGTCCCGCGCTCTCTCTGCCTCCAGGCGGAGGTGTTTCTCCCGTGCCAACCGCTGCCGCTCAATCTATAGCGAGGAGAAGAGAAGGAGACAGGACCCCAGCTCTTAAATTGACCAGTGCGTTAAAACAATGACAGCCTCAATAAAAAGGTCAATATACCAAGGAAACCAGTAATCTTAACACAGAAAAGATGGATGTTCACCGTGTTGTAAATATCAGGAGTCACGCTGGCACCTCCCCTTCCCACGTGTCCTCCTCACCTGTTTGCGGGCCTTCTCCTCACGGGCTTGGGACTTCATCTGCTGCAACTCCAGACAGTCCACCCTGCGCCTCCTTATGAACAGGTCGTGGTTCCCGATGCACAGCTGGAGAATCTGCCAGGACAGGGCGTAGGAAACGCTTGGCTCGGAAGCCCTGCTTGCACACAAACCCTCCTCTGATCACAGGGGCTTCTTTACCCATTATCTCCCTCTCTCTCCTATTGCACAGTGGGGGGGTTGGGGATTGCACTCAGTTTGCCTACCGCCAGTGGTGTCACATTCAATTCAGGCAGGTCAGCCAACAGAATAAAAAAAACGCATTGCTTCTCCTTTCCTCTTATTAATTCGACACTTTCTCAAGGACTTCATTCAATAAAGTATCCTAGGGAAAGTCAGCTTCCTCCAATCACACTCTATTTGCCTCTGACTTCCTTCCTCGTGGCCGTTCCGAGGCAACGCTACCAGGTTCTATTTTCGTTTCAACTTAAAAGTATCCCATTGTTAACCGTTGGAATCGATCGCCGTTCGGGAAATACCACACCCTTACACTCACCAGCTTGTTGACTCTCAACTTTGACGAGTTAAACTTAAAAACGTCTGTCTTTTTATCCAAGGGCTTGATGGCGAACTGAAAGAGATACAAGTCTTAATTAGTCGGGTGGCACTTGTGGGTAAGGTATCAGATCTTGTGGCCGGAGGACTGCATTTTCAAATCCAAAGAGGCTCTGGTACCCTTGGCCAAGTCATATTTATTTTATATATAAACACGGAAACGCGAATTATTTTTCCCCTCAATTTGGAATCGTCAGTTGTACCAATGTATCCTGGCTTGCTGTGAAAACTGTCACCACAGCCCAGCTGTTGCTGAACGTAAGCAGGCCTGGAAAAGGGGGTCCACTAAGCGGATCAGCAAAGCCATTGGGTGCCCACCCGTCAAACGTAACAAAGGCAGTGGGTGCACCTCTTTATCGCTGTAGGAGATGTTGCGAATTTCGTTCCAGGGGAAGGAGATCTTGGGCGTAAGCTTGTTTTCCGGGTCGTATATGTGCAGACCCAAGGCATCCACCCCCAGCAAAAGGTCCGTTCCCTTTTTGTTCTGTGGACGAATCATTGTGTGAGAGAGACATTACAGGGCGGAGTAAATTCCCTACTGCAAAGCAAGGCTGCCACATAGGTTAAGGACTAATTTTGCTTTGAACCAAAACTGAAACTCTGTACTGCTTGTCAAAATAATCTATTATGGGCAATTTGCTGACAAATGGCATCTTGGTCTTCATTAGAATGGCCTATATTACATTATGTCTAAACCAGACAAATGATAACCATTATCTAAATTCACAGTATTCCAACTCTTTAGGCCTTTTATGCACATGCTTCATTATACTAAGAGCAAAAGAGAAAACTGCTCTGACCATGTCAATTAATTCCAATACACTTTGAGGAGGTTGTAGGGGAAAGTACCTCAGAACAGATACAGATTTCATTACATTGTAGGACATGGTAGTTCCATTCAGTAAGTTATCAGAGCATAACACACATATGCTGTGCTATATAACCTGATGTTTGGCATTGAAAGAAGAATCCTCCCTCACCTTGAGAACGGCAAAAAAGCATTCTTACCCTAATGAAAAAGTAGCTAACGCCATACATCTCCAAGTCCTGGGCTATCTTTAAGTACTCCATCTCTGCTTCGTCCCTGGTGAAAGAGAAAACCGAGGTCAAGGCTGTGAATGAAAACTCACCCTGCACATTTAGCCACTGATGGAAGCCTACAGTTTTGGAGGAAACAAAAGCAGGATATGGGGCCAAAGGTCATTCACTTCCCACAATGCAGCTGACAGGAGTAACACGTTTTTTAAATCAGGAAAGAAAAAAACCTGGCGTCGAATCCCTTGATCCAGAAAGCTTTTCCTACAAACTGAAAGGTATGTTCTTTTAAATAAAAAAGAAAAAAAAACAGATGTTTTACTAGGAATCCCCGATAATTTTTCTCCCCGTTTATCCATCCCGACTGACTCCCAACACCCCACATGAGAAGGGTGAATGGGGAGATCACCCTTCTCCCCATTCACCCGTCTCGACTGCCGCCCGTCTCTTTTACACACAGCAGCCTGCACAGGAGAGGTTCAGCGTCGATCGGCGGAGAGGCACGCCCCTCTCGACGGTGCAATCACCCTGCAGGTGCCCGGAAACCCAAGCGGGGGGGAGGGGAGGAGGGGGCGCAAAGTACTACATTTTCTAAACAAATTGCTATCACCAACTGCGCAGAAAAGATGAATGACAAGTTTGGATACAAAAAAGGTTTGGGACATTGGGACAGCATGTGTGGAAGCAGTAAGTGATCTTGGTGGTTAGCTAGCTTCCACCATGTTGGTTAATTACATGGTGGAATAACGCAGATATTCTTTGTGTTAATCGGGGCGTCACCGAAAAGGTATGACGAAGACTAAAAACAGAAGGGGGTTCCTGCAGTTACAAAATCACGAGGAGCCAGGGCCCGCAAACATCAGCGGCAACGGAAGCATGAAATACAGAGGTGGTGAAGCAGCCGCAAGGATCTCCCTACTTTGTCCTTCCTCTGTGTTCAGCATAGCAAGCAGTTATCCTCTCTTCCCACATCTCCGCAGTCATCTGGTACAGGTTTATCACCTGGGAACAGGAGAAGAAATCCTCAAACGTTCAGATCTCTCGCCCCCTTTTTTCTTTGAGTTTCAGAGTTTAACGTAGGAATGAAAAAGCAAAAACTCCCTTAATTGAAAATGTCAGCAGCTTCGGACATCAGCATGTAATTCTGAAGTAAAAGGGAGTCGCTTACCCTCTTTGGTAACAGTTCATCCTGAGCCAAAAAGCCTGGCTTGTGAATACTGGGGTCATAGTCTCCATACTGCAAAATTGAGAAGATGAGTAGCGGTTTTACATGCATTTCAGATCACATGTGCTCTGCTCCTGCTTCTCCTTCAGAAGATCATTATCCCACTGCACCCGATCCCCACACACCTGCCGTTATAGCCCTATCCCGGAAATAATTAATTATGACTAATTTAACATACATGCCCCAGATGCATAATGTGTGTAAACTAGGCTGCAACCTATAACTTTTACAACCTAACTTCTGAGCCAACAGCAGAACTATTTTCAGCACCTGATTCTGCCCCGGTGCTAATAATACAATAAAAATGTTGTAATTACCTAACACAGGACAGAACCCAAAATGGACTGGCCTACCGTGCCAGGCCATGATCCTAGATGGATCAAAGAATCTTAAGTTAAACTAGACTATTGCCAGAGAAGGAGATTTTCAACCATCAGACTAGTTTTGAGTGGGAATCCTTTAAAATACTGCTCCATTTAGAAATAAATGAAAGATTTTTTAGCTTTTAGCAGTTTTTGTGATTTATGCAATACTGGTTCTGCATTACATATTTCCAGTTCAGGAAGGCATACTAATTTAGGCCGGACCGGTTGTTTGTTTCACAAAGAAATAGAGGGTAAAAGAAGAATGCAGCAGTCAGGAACAGAGTTAAACTCCAGGAGAATGAAGCATTTACACCCCAGCCCAATTGCAATTCAGCCCACGCCTGTGCACCGCGGTCCAGTTGCCATCTCTTTTCACACCCACAGGATGCCTGGCCCTTTTGAGGAGCCGTCGTCTGAAGCCGTCCACACACAAAGCAGCCCAAACGTTCACACGCTCCCCTGCGTCGCCCTACCGCGGTTCGCTCTCCCCTCATCTCCGGGGGCCGGGACTTTCCGTCAACACACCAAAACGCCAAATCCAGAGCCCAGAAGGGTTTCTTACGGGCACCCAACCCAGAACAGCCAGAGGCAGAACTATTTAACAGCCGACCGTCACAGGCTGTCTTTTCAAAACGTGTGCGGTTTGAAAAAAAAACTGACACAAACATTGTTATGGCCCCAACAGACGTTTTTTGACCTGCCCCAAAGCTCTGAGAAATCATCCAATCAACAATTAGCAGCCGTTTGTTGGTAACCAGACTGGGACCTGATTTGGTCTAGTCATATTGCCATTCATATGAAAAACTGAAAAATAAGTAAAAACCTCAATAGCACGGTGATGGGTAGGTTTGATAAAAAACTGACAAATATTATTATGGCATAATCATCATTATTACCATAACTTGACCTCCAAAGTAAAAACCTCAATAGGACGGTGATGGCTTTGACACACAGCAGGATTCTGACCTTGGCCTGCACTGCATACGAGGCCAGCAGGACAGACGCTTCGGGGGGACAGTAAATTTCCTCCTCCAGTATCTTCTTTTTTATCTGTAAAAAAAATAAAATAATCTAAATCAAAAAAAAAGTGAAATAGTCGAAACCCAGTCCCTCCACCTGTTGTGGAGGCTATGGAGTCAGACTCTCAAGTTTATCCCCGCTCAATCAAACGCTTGAAGGTGCTGTCAACCGTACAGAACTCATGTTGAACCAATTTGGGAAGTTTTGAAGAGTCTGTGAAAAGTCTCCCGAGATTGCTTTTCCATGTCAGTGCTTCAGGAATATTTAAGAAAAAAAACCGTCAAGAAGGGACCAGCTAGCCAGAATAGAGAGGGATGCATTCTTAAAAACCACAGGACTTGCAATGCACAATTCCCCCCCGGAATATTCCCCACAACTAGAAAAGGACAACTGATAAGCTTTGTATTGATTGAACTGTATGGCCTGCTGTGTTTTTGGCTATTCACAGCTGTCAAATGCAATCCTTTGCAGGAAGGGAATCCAACGTGACGGCACCGTATTAGGTCCGCTTTAAAAGCAGGGTCTGAGTGACGGACTGCACAGAGCATGAATGTACCAGCCCAGGTAGCATATAACACCCATAATCACAGTCCCCCCCCAAAAAAAAACAACCTAGATATCCAAGCACAATGTGCATTTGTCATACCATTCATCACTGGTTATAAAGCGCGAACGGACCTGGTGGCTCATAGGACCGGATCTTTTCACAGATTAATATAACTGCCCTCAACCCCACAAGAGGGCCATTCATTTTATCTGGATCTTTCTCGCTACAATGCTGGAAATGAATCAATTGTATCAATGTATAATTTTATGGCAGAACAAATCATCAAAATGAAAGGCAGTGAAGTAAAATCAGATTTATTTTTCTGTATTACAAGTGATTCCTAAAAAAGCCTTCTGCATCTCATAAAACAAAATATATACAGGAGAGAAATGCACTCAAAAAATTCACTGGTGTTGTACAATACAGAAGAGGTGCTATAAACTTACAACGATTAACAGTTTTTCGATCCATCATTGAACTTAATTCAATGGGTATACGTGTTGTATGAATGAAACAGCCATTGAAAATGACTTGAATTGAAAATGCACAGACATTATCGGTTGACCAAAAAGAGGTTATGTTTCAGTACACCGAGCACAGTGAATGAATATAGGATGTGGGGAAAAAACAAATCACAGACACACATTAAACGGAACCGATTATCCAGCGACCAAAACACTACGCAGCGCTACACAGCATCTGAAAACAAATACAAGACCTTGCGGTAAACAAGCAGAAACAAAGACGACAACGGGAGTCTCCTAAATTACTGCGCTCTGCACTGGGTTTTCAGTCTGGTTGTTACGAACGTTCCCATGCCCCCATGCCCCCAGAACAGCCCGCTAGGCAGGCTAGTTGTTTCAGAGTGCAATGATCCAGTCAACAAGCTAATCACATGGACAGAACAGAGGCACACATGACTGGTTATTTGAGGAGGCGAAGGCAATATAGAGTTAGTCATACTGAAAAGGGATACACTTGGACCTTATAATAGCCAAACAAAGTTAGACTCTGCCTGGGGGAATTGGTGCGCTCCCAAAAATAAGTCGCCCACACAGGAACGTGATTTTAAAGATTCTAATTAGAAAGCATTGCTTGCCAATCGTACTGACACCTGCCCCGAGTTAAGAATTTCATTATCATACGAGGTAACAGAGAAGCCTGAAGATTGAAGCGTGTTACAGAGAATATATACCGGGGCTTGGAAGTTGAAAGGCCCCAGGTAAAAGGAGGAAACCGTTCTGCAGAAACTCTGAGGTCCCACCGGGGAACAGAGGAACCCGGCTAACTAAGGAATCCCCCTCGGTGGGAACCGAAAAAGAGCGTCTCAGTATAACGTGCATTGTGAACAATGGAGAGCTGTCCCCCCCGAGTTAAAGCAACTCAAATCTTAATTTGAACCTTACCAAGTTAAGCACTTGCATGGCAATTGAAAAGCCAGAGTTAGCGATTTCATTTGGAGTGGTGTTATGCAAGGGAAAATAAAAGAATATCTCTAATCCCTCCTTGAGTCCTTGAGGAAAACCTCAGCTTCTTCAAAGAAAACTTAAAGTCCAGGGCGTTTCCTGCCTCGGGTCAGAAATAGGATGGATGGAGAACCAGAACTTTGTTTTTGTTTTTTTGTTTTTAATTGAACCATGCAAAAAATAATACAAATATATTATTTGTTATTAGAAACAAACCGTTAACTTGACTTTTGGTATAAGGTTTGGGGCGAAACCTACTAACAGCCCGATGAAAATTCCGATGGCAAGGTAGGCACATCACATGTACTCTATTCCAACGCCCTGAGAGTAATCCTTCAAGATTTTGCTCAGGTCTTCAGAAACCTTTTGAACCTCCGGCTTTGAGAGCATAGACAAGACAACTAAGTGTGCCCAAGCTTTAAAGCTAAATCTAATCTAAAAAAAGACCTGTGTAAGGTGAGATGAACAAGAGCGAATTGGGTCAGAGAAGGAAAGGAAATGGAAAAAGCTAATTAGCAAGACCAAGCTAGCAAAGCAGATGAAGGAGACCAATATTTCACTGTAAATGTTAACTCTTATGTAATATAACACGCCAGCCTAAAACAGCCATTCTGATTTTAAGTTTGGGGAACCTGTAGTCACGCTAAAATAGTATGATCACATTGAACGAGAAGAATACAAAGAGTGTATATTTACAACGTGATTAAACAAGAACTCTTGCATTATCGAACATGTCTTGTCCCATTCCTTATTGAATGTATAGAAAGCGTGCAGTGGAATATCTGTTTTCGTTACGGTTAGCCAGCTGATCATATTTAGAAACCCAGTATATCAACAGAGGAAATCAGTGGCTACACTTAAGCTTAGCGATGCCATTAGTGATACGCTTTGTCAATGTCGCATAACATCACGTTAGGGAACTGCCCTGCTCGTCATATTTGACTCTGTGAATCAGTCAAAATCACTTAAAATAAAAGCAAAAAACTTAACATTAAAAGGGGTCTCAAAATATTGTTCGTAAGATATACAAAAGTTGTTGAAACAAATTTGATTTATAGTTTTAGTCTTTACAGAAGAACAGACATAATTGAAGCCAGATTGAACGTTTTTTTGAAGACACCTTCAGGATTGCTGCTTCTAAAGCCAATACTAAACACAGGGCAATCTGTAGGAGCAGCCAATGAATACAGAGGTCAAAATGATGACCTAGGGCCCCAGACAACATGCTGCTTTCTCACCTGCAGGAAGAAGAGATGCTGAGTGATGTCCTGGACCAGCTCCTCCTCTGCATTCTCAGGGTAGAACTTGGCCAGGAAGCTAAGGGCAACTGGCTCTTCTTTGGAAACATCGTGATCCAGGACCTGCACACAAAACGAGCCAATGGTTGAGTTCCAAACAAGGCCCTTTCTCCTCAATAACACTGATCTCAGATCAGGACGGAGAGGAGAGAGTGGCTTCAAATGCCCCGAGAATGATTCCCATCACATGACAAGGCAGGTAGCCATAGAAAGAAATTTACAAGGCTTCTAAATTTCCGTAAATTTCCCGTCTCCTGTGCACCTGCCGGAGACCTTTTTACTGTTCAACCGTCTCTTGCGCACCTGCCGGAGACCGTTTTACTGTTCAACCGTCTCTTGCGCACCTGCCGGAGACCGTTTTACTGTTCAACCGTCTCTTGCGCACCTGCCGGAGACCGTTCTACTGTTCAACCGTCTCTTGCGCACCTGCCGGAGACCGTTTTACCGTTCACCTGCCCGAGACAGTTTTACTGTTCAACCGTCTCTTGCGCACCTGCCCGAGACAGTTTTACTGTTCAATCGTCTCTTGCGCACCTGCCCGAGACAGTTTTACTGTTCAACCGTCTCTTGAGCACCTGCCCGAGACAGTTTTACTCAAAGCTGTTCACCCATCTCTTGTGCAACCCAGCCACTGAAGGACTCACCTTCTTGTCCATTTTGAGCCAGGCAACCGTGTCCTTCACGTTATACTGGAGTCCAAAGAACCACGTCTCCCTCAGTCCAACAGTCCTGCACACCAAGTCAAAGAGGTCCTTACCCTTCCATTTGACCTGGAAACGGACACAGCAAAAAAAACGTTTGCACCAAAAAAAGATGCTTCCCCAATGATTAGCATTATAAGCAGTATATAAAAACAGCCAGTAAACATATCCTGAATGATCTTTAGTTAATGCGCACGTGTGCCATGTGGTTTGACAGACGCCATTATAAGTAGAACATGCAGCCCCGCGGAGTGCAGCATTGTTCGAGGAAACTACTTGAGACAAGGAGGGTACAGAATCAAATCTCTCAACGTGGGGATTGCTATTTTACCATCGTGAAGACTACGCAGCTGAAACCGTTCCTCTTAAGAGTAATGTATGCAAGTAATCCAGACCAAAGGCCTCTAAAACAAATACAACTAGAAAGAAATGGCATAGCCAACAACCGTTTTTTTTTTCTACTTCTACCAATTGTCACAACGTATAGACATAAATGACAACCAAACGACTAAACGAATATGAACGCTAGGTCATTAATCAATCACTAGCATCCATAGCTTTTTAAACCCTGAATGATGGCAAACTAATCACATACATATCAGTAACGTAGCATGCTATACACTATATTTTATCTACCCAGAGTGCAGAGCCGTTAGGCAGCATAAAAACGGCGCCAAAGAGGAATTTCACACACTCATGAAACCCAGGAAGGGAAAAAAATAAAATAAAATAAATTTAAAATATATATTTTAACATTTCTATTCATCAAGGCTGGGGCTGGTTCCTTTTCCCCCTTCACCAGAATTTACAGTGTTGAAAAAAGGAGGTAAATTATTTTTCTTATACATTGGAAGCAGTTATTTAAATACATCCGTCAAGATCATGGTTGACACGTCTAGAGCTGTTAGGTGAAGTGTGTCATCTCTATGACATCGCTATGACGGGAACAGAGACAGACAGACCATGGAAAAAAAAAGAGGGCATCTCCGGATGAATTTGCATTTAGTGACCCACGTTGGCCTCCCACGTTAGAAAAAGCAAGCGCCTGAAACTAGATCAGTCTTCTGAGAGTCTGTGCAAGGACAAAAAAACAGAAACACGATTACATCTGAAACGCCAACTTACGCAGACAATGAACGTAATGAAACAATTAAGACCCGAGGTAGAGGAGAGGAATTGAACCGCCAGGCCAGCGATGCAGTGTATCAACATGGAAAGCTAATCTAAACCACTTGTATTTACAGTCACTGAGGGGAAATATATTTTCTTACCAACGCTAGCTATGCCCAGGTGCATACTAGAAACATCAGCATCAACCTGTATAAATTTAATGTGAAACACACTAATTTATCTTAAGTGCAGCTCACAATGTTTTCTGCAAATCAGGACTTGAAGTGACTAGACGGGATTACTGCATTTTTTATTGGCTACTTCTTTTTGTGTGGTGTGTGTATATGGGTTTTTTATAATGGGGAACCCTTTTACAACACAATTGGGGAAAAAATAAAAAAAAGGTTGTGTTATACTAAAGATTGATCTCCAGTTTTGATCTGAAAGTGGTGCCCGGCTGCAGATTAATTTAGTAAGATATGGATAATCAAATTCTAGAATAACTAATATGCAACAGATACTATTTTCATTACACTAGCTCTGTCCTTTACATTTGATCCTCAGGGACAACACTGAACCCAATAACCCTGTGTGCAGCCAAACATATAAGTAATCAAATTAATAGTACCTTATCCTTCTTTTGAATGTTTTTATCACAAACTATTTCTAGATATCAATTGTGGTAAAAATAAACAAATCTGAAAGTACAATAATAAGGTAAAAGCCAATCAAATGCACACCTATAAGGACTTGCTGCCCCCCTGTGGTAACTTTAAAAATTGACTTAGAGTATGACAATTACCTTCATTTACCAGCTTAACAAAGCTTCAAAAAACAAACAAAAAATTACAAGCAGTATTAATCATTATGTGCACTTTTATAAATTATAAAAGATATTTGCTTTATCCCTCTCAAAAGCTGAAATAGTTATTTTTGTTGCAGAAGGATGCATTTTAGACTGCAACAAAATCAACATACATATCAAACCTCTATAACCAGTCTTTTGTGAGCCAGTCTTTTGTGCAACAACAACCTTATACTTTAAACTTATAGAAATAAATCTCCTGAAATATTCCTTTTTCAGAATTCTCCCCTGGTCATTTGGAAATATTTAAAAGATCTAGTGAATAATAACACCAATGTAAACCCATGCAATCTGATTCAGTGGGAAAATAATCAAGTTCTTTTAGGGCCCTATAATATTTGCCCAAATAAGTAGCTTTCTTCCCACTCCAACCTCAGTCTTCAAGATAAATTTCATCCAGGCACAAAGTTACACTGACTTGTCTCGTTTAATTGAGAAAAGGGCTAGAAGCCTATTTTTGTATTTAAATTTTAAACACAGCAAGGTGACCAAGCAGGGTGGCCGATTGGACGTTTTTACCCCACAAGGGGTAAAAGACCAGAAAGGAAACGCGCTGTGAACAGAGGCCCGCGATCCAGCGAGCCCATTGAGAGAGTGCCGAGGTGAATTTCACACCATCTGTTTTCTGTTCGTTCAAAAACATTCCTCGGTCATGAGACACTCATTTCCTGTTATCCCTGAGGGAGGAAAAAAAACAGCTTTCAAAAACTCTCATTGCTGAACCTCAACTTCACTACTTAATGTGGAAAAACTTGAAAATCGAGAGATTTCAGAGCCCCGAAGTCAAGTAATTTAGCAAGGCCCAAAAATATGATAGATGACAAACAAAGTTAGGTCAAAGCCAAGAAAGTGCCAAGCTATGATACTAAATCGTTTTGAAAAGGGCACTATCTTTCTGTAATAGGCATTAAATTAGCACAACATGACTTCAGAATACAACGGTTTATCCTTTCAATATCAGAGTGAATACCTTTCATATTATAGCCCTTATAAGATATGAAACTGTAAAGCAATGAGCTCTAGGAACTAAATCTATTAATTTAATTTCTAGCCAATTCTAGACTTTTCTGTTCAAACAGCCTTCCTCCTTAAAACTTATTTTTGTTTCCCCACACCAGCATACTGTTGAGATTTTGCATCAAATAGTTAGTTTAAGTAGAACTATTAGAAAAAAATGGGAAGGTACTAGTTTTATTAAATTCATCATGGGATTCTATAGCAATCAAAAACAAAACGCATTTTTTTAATGATAATGCTTTTCTAAATTAAAAACAGTACAAAAGCCAAACACACCGATTTAGCATAAGTCAAGGTTACAATGTTTTCTTCAAAACAATTAGCGAATCAGTTGAATGTGTATATGAAGAAGGGATTAATCTATTTAGGAGAATCAAAAATGTTGATGTGTCGAAGCGAATACATTTATAAAGGTCTCAATTTTATATTGCATCTTTATAACTTTGTAACATTATGATAATTTATTTTGTGTGTGAGAGCATGTGTTTCTGTGCTTATTTATAGGTCACTTTCAACAGGAAACTTCAAGAGACAACTTGTCATATCATTCCAAAGGTCTGTGCAATATGTTAACACGTTCCTTTCAAATAGCACTATCCAATCTTCAAAGCATCTTTAAACATCCAGTAGATATTAATGTCCTTAAGCTCTACTGAACTAAAAGATGAAAAATTGCGAATACATACAGCCCAAGAAACATATTTAAGAAGACACCCGTAACAATAACCATTAAACTGACATTACAGTAGAGCTTAAGGACATTAATATCTACTGGATTGCTACTATTTGCCACCCAAAATTAAATCCCAGCTATTGCCCTGTATCACAGAATGTACCTTTTCGTAACAATAAAGCCGGTATACAATCATAAGAAAATCTTCACAGTAAGGGTCACATCATTGCATGCGTTGTTAGCGTCATCCGTTTACTGAGCAATCACATGGTTGCAATTGCCCGATGCATGACATTTTAGTGTTTCTCCACCAATGTAAACATTTTGGATATTCACACGTTTTCATTATTTCAGAAACAGTGGCGTTTCGCCACCGAGACCCAGACAGGGACGCTTCGCTGGTAAAACCTACATACACGCATGCACAGACGAAAGCAGGCTCAGGCATGCATGCATCCAATACGGGTCAATATGTACAAATGACCAGTGTCCCAAGAGAGTAGTTACGACCAGAAAATTATTAAATGGAAAATTGTTTTCAATGCTTTATCATTTAAAGTTTTTGTCCCCCCCAAAATGCATAGGAAGCCTGCCAGACAGGTGAAATATCTCCAGTGTCAAAAAAACATTTTGAGAAGTTGCAACTGGACTGGTGGTGTGACAAAGATTCCCAATAATGATCATGAGTTTTGGAAAACAGCTAAATAATGTAGGTTCAATTATCAGTTGATTTACAGCTGCAATTATTCTTACCTCACAATTAAACTCCATTTCTGCATCCATGGTCACAATTCTGACACTGAAGGTCTTTGCCCGTTTTCTTCGCAAAGCCTTAAGTCCCATCCTTGATGCTAAAGCATTTGCCATGATAGAGTGGAGACGCTTTGCATTTTTTTTAATAGGAAGAGGGGAAAAAAAGAGTGCATAAGATAGTCTTGTAACTGCCATTAAGTTTCCCGTTTACTGTTGCTTTCAATTGCAAAAAAATGAACATTTTCTTCGTGTAAAATTGGTCTAGAGGCCGTGTGTCCATACTAGTAATGAAAACCATAGTTACCTTTATTATTTGCCTAGCGATTGTGTTTTAAGCAAAAACACAATGCTCTCCAAACCACTTAATTAACAACGACCACTAAAGGAGTTTTTAGGTATACAACATGATTAATTTCGTCATACTAACAATAACTTACTGAACGTCTTAGTGACTGTATTTGAAACTAGCTTACTTTACAGACGAATACAAACGTTAACTTCTAGTCTATCGGGTTCAAAATAATTTACAAACGTTGACCCGTGAAACCATTAACTTACCTGCACATGAGCGTAGAGGCCAACCAAGCACCAGCTCAAGCTTGCCCCAAGATAGACCTTTCTGCTCCCGTCATTCGCTTCTATAACGTTTATGGAAAAGAAAATTCATTTATCCATAAATGATTACTTTGTATTGTTTAGCTGGGTGTCCCAGTGATCCTTAAACGTCCTTTCTGCAATAAATTATACTTTCATCGTTCCACCTGAACACTTCCCGGTTTCCTTAGCTTGATATATAGCTATGGGGAGACTTTCCATTCCTCTTAACCTCGGATATTTGATGGATATATGTTTATATGTGTAGCATTTAGAAAGTGCAGAAACAGTGTTGTATTGCACTTTGGATCTGGGGAAACTCGATTGCATTTGATTAACTAATAAAACAAGTTGTGAATAGAGACGAAGCTGCAACATCAGCAGCAAATTACCTCAAACCCTGTAGTAGGCGGCCACTGCGGCCAGACAACCAATTGGAAATCGTTATGGCGGGATTGGCTCGCATTGTCTTTGTCCAATTTTGCGAAATACAACCAGATTGCATTTTATAGGATCATAAATAATACTGATTTATATCAATAGCCTTAATAAAAAATCTATTATAAATATTTCAAGAGTATCATTTAATTGCGTTTCATATCAATTAAACATGTATGGATTATTTTCGCGACACAAACACACGAATCTATGATTACAAATAGTTCAACCAGCGACTTATGGTACATTAAAATATGTTAATATATGTCCACTCAACCAAGTAACAACCGCTAACTTGTGGTAGCGCTTGACAACCCTTAGACAAAAACAACCACAAAAGGGTTCTGGAGTAGCAAAATACGTCCGGGTATCCGCCCCGCCTCTTCCGCATATCGGGTTAAGTTGTCTAGGCGCGTTTTAGAAATTCTGACAAATAAATGGAGTCACTAAACACACATAATTTCGCCAAGTGGGCGTGAATTTTAGTGTAAACTTCGACCAAAGTACCTACTCTGGTCGGTGTTGCCAGATCATAGTTTAAGTTTTTTTTTAAAGGTGAAAAATTGTATTTAAGACTTACTAATACATCCTATTTGTGTTACTTATAACTCAATTCAACTCAAATGGATAAACTACATGCGGCGCTTGTTGTCAGTAATTGTAGTTTCAAAGTTTTCAGTTTTACCCCCTACACCAGATTGAAGAAGACTATAATATAGTCTTTCATGACAAATAGAATCAAATGGTTTTTCAAATCAATTTAACGAGCAAATTTTTTATTTTTTATTTTTTTGATGGGCGTGTTTATTTATTAAGGTATTTAGG
The DNA here is from genome assembly GCA_025775065.1 of Hiodon alosoides. Taxonomy (NCBI): domain Eukaryota; kingdom Metazoa; phylum Chordata; class Actinopteri; order Hiodontiformes; family Hiodontidae; genus Hiodon; species Hiodon alosoides. The sequence continues at coordinate 55,788 of JAOYSI010018678.1, forward strand.
ATGTCAATATGCTTGGTAGTGAAACGATTTGGAAGAAATTTATTCCAGAATTTATAATTCCAGAATTTAGGAAAACCTGAGGGGTGCCTCAGCATCTCTGTCCTGATTTTGACAGCACCACAAGCTTCTTCTTTTTCGATTTTAGCCATGAGTTTAACTTCCAGTTCTGCTGTTGAAACAGGATAGTAGAAAGGATTTTGGTTATTTTAAACTAATGATCCAGTTTCTCCAAAATTAGGTATCGTTTTGAATTATTTGATGGAATTTCATCATTATTTATTTATATTTTATATTAATTATTTATATTTTATTTTATTATTTACAGTCTTTATTTAATATTTAGAAATCTTTCATTCAGTTATTTTTTTATTTTTTTACATGTGCTCAAGACTTTTGCACAGTACTGTAAATCAACGAAATATTGTTGCCAAATACCTCCATTTTGTTTAGTAAATCATTGTTGTGTTGATGTGCTTAATTCATCCCATGTTTGCCAGAACTGATTTTTGTCAATTGGAAAAGTGATCTAGATAAATAGTTGTTGATCTCCTGTAACATCAAATTCAAGGACTTTTAAATGATTTGCATGGCCCAATTTGCTCAAATTCAATGACCTAATGAGACATGTTTTGGGGTTAATTACTGTCCAAAAACAATTTAGGAAAAGGCCATTCTCGAGCACTTTCATGGTATGGTATATTCGTTTGAAAGCGAACATGACCATTGTTTAGCCAACCACTAACACATCACATTAGAACGCCTGGTGAATTTACACGGTCAAAATGAATTTGATGTTGCAGGACACGCTGAAAGTACTCTGGCATCACTCCCTGTTTCGCATTTCGTTAGTGCCTAAAACTCTGGCAGCGGCAGAATATCCGAAAGAACCTACAAAGTTTCAGACAACTTAGAGTTAACCCATAAACCCCAGCGGGTTTGCTTATTGTGCATCATTTGTATTCATTTCTAGTTAGTGTGACTAGCTATATCCTACCTCGCTAGCTAAACAATTTGCTCAAAACAGAAGACTTTAACGTCAGCTAGTTTTACAGACATCCGGCTAGTCAGTTTACTAGTATTACGGACGCCGTGCTTTAACAAAAAAAATATAATACGTAAGAAAAACACAATATTATCGAACATATTTTTTTATGGTTATACAACATTCCATAATATTGAAATGGGTACAATTGTTGGATTTAAAAAAAATCAATTTTCATAATAGTTCAGCTTTTCCCTGTAAACGCCACTCTAGTCAACTAACATGAATCCACCAAAAAAAAAAAAACACCCGGAAATAAGTTGGCTCAGGCTAGGCTTGTTGTTATGGGTAGTCTCCGGTTTAAAATGGTCCAATTATTTGACAAAAGGCAGTACGAAAAGTTATATAAATCGATTTGATGAAAAATACATAATTCTGTCTTGGGATGAACGGCTAAAACAAAAATGACACTATAAGAAGGTGATGGTTTACATAGGGAAAAGCCTCACGTGTATTTATTGTTAGTTGGCGTAGGCAGAAATTACCTCGGGCTGTGTGCCACAGCACTTTACACTTTAATGTAATGACGACGAACCTCAACTCTTAACTACAAATTATTTGTCGCATGATTTTTGCGACTTCTGCACTTAGTGACTTCACATTAGTGGAGCAATCAAGTTCCTAATGTGTGAGGCAATGGCTACGGATGTGATCTTTAATTTTATTTATTTATTTAATACTTGTCTGCAGACGCCACAACACATGACAAAATGTAAATTACGTAACGTGAATTTATTTTTAAATTAATAATACAATGGAATATCGTTTCATTGTAATGCGATTAAAATACATTACGTTAGAAGCTGCATTTAACGGATAGTTTACACTATATTTATCTTCACTATAAAATGTCTCCTAATGTTACATTTACTAAACTAGAATACTCCAGTGAACACGCTTGTGGCTGCCTTATAAGTCTCCCGAGAGCTTCGGTTCTGAATACAGTATAGGTGGCCATAGATTTGCACACGCTCGATTCGGAATCGGATGGATTCAAAGTTCTGCCCCCTGCGCCAGAATGGGGCGGTCTTTGTACTATGAGGTAATCAGAGTAAACAGTAAAGATGGCTACGTCGAGGGCAGGGGAATGGTTTTCAGGTTTAAACGGGGTTCTGCCCTGCTCAGACAACAAAATTTTGACAGATCTACCGGCTGAGTTGTTAGAATATATATTGTGCTTCCCTTCTCTGCACCACTCTGATATTTCCAGTGTGTCCTGTAGCTGCAAGCGGCTCCACGACGTGTGCCATGGCAGAGGAAAGGTTTGGGGACATCAGTTTAAACTCAGGTGATATGTGAAGGCGAAAATCCCGTCTGCGATATAACCAGTAGATGTAGCCTATAAATTGTTTCAGTCGTGCTTATCTTTTACTATCATAAATTGCATCCGTATTGTATGATCGCTTTTATTATCGTTTATTAAGGGTGTTTCTTATCAGTCTTAAACAATTCGACTTGACATTCTGCTGATGCATGAATTTCAGAGCTTGTCGTTATTGTACAAAATTTTTGTCATTTTGTCAGCAGAAAACCCACGAATCTGATTAACCTTCATACACTGATACTTCAATTACGCGACCATGTTCTGAAAGTTTCTTGTCTATTTAGCTGGTTAATTATTTTGGCATCATTGCTAAGCTTGCTTGACCCAGTTTTTTGAAATTTGAAATTGATTTTAATAGCTAACTTAAATAATGTTGAAATGCTTTTGCAGATGTATTTATTTAAAATAACTATTTAACATTCGCGTCTTTGAAGGAGGTTAACTTGTTTGTTAGCTAATTATATTGTTCAGCTATAGTTAAGATTATGTAGTTCTGATAATGCACTACAGTTCAGAAACTTTTAGACAATTTATTAATAAATTAATTATTATGTATGGCTGCGCAACCGTTATTGGGCAAACATTCAGAATTGACCAAGTTAGCTTGTTGATTGCGACCACCCTCTAATGTTGATCCAACTGCAACCACTTTATTCTTAGGTGGCCCAGACTGCTTAAACATTACCGTCAGAACGAGTCTTGTGATTGGCTGAAGGAATACCGAACTCGACACATGGTTGGCCTTCAAATCCGAAGAACCGTGGAGTCTATTTCCAAGAGGTTCTTCACAGAAGTTGTAAGTGTCTTGGGGTGGGAATTGAGAACAGCTTTGTAGTTCTTTAGTAGGCACATTGTAGTAATACCATGCATTAATATGATGGTATTGTGTAATATTGATGGTATAATATGTCAGTGTTAACATAAAAATTTGTCCAGTGGTCCAGGCAAGTGTGGTTTTGTCTGAGTTGGTGACAGCATTTTCTATTAGGTAACGGACCATTAGGTAAAATATTTGAAGTTGAGAACATTCCAAGCTGTTGGTTATTATTGCTGGGCGGGGCATCTCTCTTTAGAACGAAGTTGCTCCAAATGCTTGGTCATTGTTATTAAGAGGTGACTAGGGGCTACCCAACCTCACTTTGACTGTCACATTTGGCTTGACACTTGGCGTACCCAATTCTAGTGTACTTTAGAATCGGGTACGCCAAGTGTACTGAGTGTACTTTATTTGTATTCTGGTCTTAGTAGTTCAGTTCCAGTAGGTTTGGCCAGACTAAGTAGCTTATTTATGCACCACTAAGCTCCCTGTAATACGGCTATGTTTCATAGTTTTTCCCCTGTGTAATGCTGCGTTGTTATACTTCCTGTGCCAAGGGTGAAGTAGGTAATAATGTGTTGAGCAAGGAGGATGGTGGACACATGGCTGGCATGTTAGCACTAACCCAGAGATCTGTAACGCAGCCTTGCGTGGGCCAGGTTCTGGGGGACAGCTTTGCAGAAATCGAGTCCTTGGGTGCCCCAGAACACTTCTGTGAAGATGAACTGATCTCCATACTGAATTCTGATAGGAGGTAAGTTTCACCGCTGCGGAAACCTTGGGACATCCCTCGTCCATCAGTAATGTAGACAACTCCTTCCTTCATTAAATTAAAGTTTAAGGCAGTTTCATACTTATCCAAGGATAACTTCATTGCTATAGTTATCCATAGTGCATTCATCAAGTATTTGTCAGCAGTTCAACATGATCATGTGTAATTTCATTGAACTGAATAAGTGTGATTGCCTTAAATACAGACAGGAGAAAAGATTGCAAAAATTAAGACAGTCTTCTTCTGTGTCTCCCATTTTGGTTTTCTCTGGACTCCAGGAAGAATCTGACTTTGAAGTATTATGCAAAGAAAATCCTTTACTTTCTTCGCCAACAGAACATTCTGAGGAGTTTGAAAGGGTTCTTGGACCAACCTCAAGAGCAACAGTTAGCACTTGAGGGTGAGTCTAGGACAGGGGTCTGCAAATACCACTGCATTCCATGACTGGTTTGGAGTGTTATCCATGTATAATTTCATGCATTAAACAGTCGAAATTTGTTCCCATTTTGTCACTGACATGCCCGTTACGGTGTGCCAGGTGCTGTTCTGGTTGACCAGTACTGCAACCCCCTGGCAGATGTCTCACTGCAGAGTGTCTGTGCCCAATTGGATGAGATCGCAGACAAGGTCAGGAAGACTTTGCACATGAAAAATCCCTCCCATCCCAGCCTGAGAGCATCCCAAAGTATGTCTAAATATCAAACGTAGGGTAATTTTTACAACTGCTTTGTTAATTCTTGTTTATTCTTATTCTTCACTGTGTCTTTTGGGTATTCACAGCACACATTTCCGCTTGCTGTAGAGCTCACGTTTTCACGTCATTGCATGTTAGGTGTCTGCTTTGTGGTGGAGGACTTTGAGCTCCAGAGGCAAGTGGTGTGTGCACTCAACTCCGTCCTGTATGAGCAACTGCAGTATAAAGGCAACGAGTGTGACTACTACAATCCTCTCAACTCCTACATTCATCAGGTACATTACTTGTTTCTTAATTTTGTTAAGGTATTGATTGTCCAATGATTGATTGGCCTGTTAGGATCTGCTCAGAAGCGTATAACCAGATGCTTCTGACTGTTCTTCTGACCATGCTACCTTCTGTGCCAGGTTCTGATTCGCCGGACGGGTATTCCCATCAGCCTATCGGTTCTCTACATGACACTGGCCAGGAAGCTTGGTGTCCAGCTGGAGCCAGTTAACTTCCCCAACCACTTCCTGTTGCGTTGGTGCCAGAATCCAAGAAGGTAAAAAACAGAAAATGATCCGATTAACATCCATGGGTTAAATTTAGGAGGGGGAGGAGACAGCTACCCTGTTTTGACTACTATAATTTAATCCCTGAATAAATCTCAAGTAGCAGGTTGTTAAATTTTGTGTTTGTGATAATATCTTGTCTCAATGGAGGAGTGCGGATATCTTCGATTACGTCTATATCGACGCCTTCGGGAAAGGCAAACAGCTGACTGCCAAGGAGTGCGAATACCTTATTGGCCACCAGGTGACAGCAGACTACTACAGCGCAATCAGTACAACGGAAGTGCTGCTGAGGATGGTTGGAAATCTGCTCAACATTGGCAAGCGAGGGTGAGATGTCCACCAGACCTGCAAAGTCTACACATCTCTGCTTTCCCGTCGTGACCTCCTGTATTTTGTACCTTGCAGAGAAGGCAATGAGAAATCTTACCAGCTCCTGAGAGACTCCCTTGATCTCTACCTCACCATCAACCCTGACAATGTCCAGTACCTACTATTGCAAGCAAGGCTATACTTCCATCTAGGGATTTGGCCTGAGAAGGTCAGACATATACATAAAATCCTAATTGGTCTTAATTTTCATATTTAATAACTCTAATTAAGGTTCTTTTCGAGCTTGTTGACAGAGATCGAAGCTTATAAATAAATATGGTTATTATTATTGTATAGTTTTCATTTATATAATTAAAAGGACATCAGATTATACAGGACATAATGAAAGCTAATGGACGTTCTGAGATGACATTAGTTTGGGGGTTGTCATAGACAGGGCTATTTACCACAGGCGCAAAAGCTAACCAGGAAGATATGACTAACATAAGAAAACCAGATAATACTTATTAATTGACAAATGAATGTAGTTCCTTTACTAAATAGGTTTGTCTTTTTGATTGCACTGAACAGTAAAAAAATAAAAGCTATCCCACCTTTTAACTTTAGTTGCTGTGGATGATGATCATAAGATTATAGCAGGACACGTTGGCAGTTTCATTACCAATAAGCCAGTTTAACTTCAGTACCACGGTGTAAATGAAATCAATTAAAAGAAGGATTTTTGGCTGATGATGCAGATGCTTCAGAAGATCCACGCTTTCAACCTCCCCAGGTTTTGGATATCCTCCAACACATCCAGGCTTTAGACCCCTCACAACACGGTGCAGTGGGCTACCTGGTGCAGCACACCCTGGAGCACATCCAGCACAAGAAGCACCCTATGGAACCGGATGTCAAGGAGCGAAGCGAGGTGCAGTATTCTGTGGGTCTGATCATGAAGCATAAAAGGTGCGTCCATGCGTCGGGAGCAACAGGACTTCTGACCGATTCTGTCTGGTCAACGCGTCACTTATAGCTTGTTATAGGTTGTCCCTTATATTATAGTGAATGAAACAAATGTTAGCTGTGTGGTTGAAATGTGTATGTTTTTAGTCAAGGTAAGGCAGTGTTTTAAGCGTACTTTTTAGTCTGCACTGTTTATAGACCAGGGGGCTATTTCATGCTAAACAAATCCAAGGTGAACTGAAGTTAGCTGGATTGTGTTGGCCCGGTTATTATTTTCAAGCTAGGTTTGACGATGAAGGTTAAGTTCATTTGATTGGTTTCCATAGTAAGTAACCCATCTATTAGTCAAGCTGTCTTTGTTAAAAGAATATCCGGAGTTAGCCAGATAATGGTAAAGCTGTCAGGCTAATCTCGCTAATTCTCATGAAATACCCCCCAGGAATAAAAGACCACTTGACTCATCATCCAGATAAGGGCTTAAAATAATGAATTAATTATAAGTTTATTAATAGTCATGTCTAGACACTCAGCCTAACCCTAGCCCAGGGGTTCTCAAACTTTTTTGTTGACGGACCCTTTTTCACATGCAACATTAATCACTTCCCTTCCACGTGGAATTAAATTTACCCCCTACTGAGAAACTGACTGACAAAAGTGTATAAAATGTACTTGTATACACATACTGTTAATAATGCTAATAATAATTGGTGAACCCCCTGGGTAGTCTCTAAGGACCCCAGTTGGAGAATCTCTGCCCTAGAAGACTGAGACTCATTTTTTTTTTTTTCGCTCTTCTTCAGGTCAGGCTACAATTGTGTAATTTATGGGTGGGACCCAAAGTGCACTATGAGTCTGGAGTGGATCACAACCATGAGGGTCCACCAGCTGTCTCACGGGGCCAATCAGCCCTTCTACAATGTCTTAGTCCAGGATGGCACATGTCGATACGCAGCCCAGGGTATGCTTTCTGTCCTCCATCCCATTCATCCAGTCCAGCCTCCATCTTTTGTAAAACGCCTGACAAGTGGAGGTTGTTGTCATGTTGACTGTGTGCATCATTTGAAGTTCATGGTGGAAGAATTCCCGTCAGGTCACTGTTGCTCAATTTTACTTGTACCTCACACTTTACATAATATTTCGCAGAAAACTTAGAGCCTCATTCTGCCCCCCTGGAGATCGGGCACCCTGAAGTGGGACGCTACTTTTCCGAGTTCTCCGATACCCACTACGTTGCCAATGAAGAACTGCAGACGCGTTACCCAGAGGACCCTGCTGAGACCCGCCGCGCTGTACAGGAGCTTTACCACAGACAGACCACCGATCCCGGTCCAAAGGGACCCACAGAGCCACAGAACCCCAATTCTATGGCCGTGTAGCTTGTGACGCCTCCTGTGTCATTGTCACCTGCCAATGCCAGCCAGAGCCAAAACCTTCATAGTGTTGACCGCAGACCCTCCCCATCCTTTCCTTCCACATGGAATGAAAGTTGACTTTGTCAGATATTGAAGATTTACATGCATTAATGAAGCCATGGTGATTTCTGTATATTTACAAGTAAAAATAGTAGTAAACAACTGAAGGGCTTGTGCCATTTGTTAATCAGTTTTAAAAAGCGAATAAATGAATATTTCTACAAAGAAAAGATACTTAAAGTACTTCGGGGAAAGAAAAGAAAATGATTAGAGGCTCCCCATGTAACTGCTAGATAATGTATATAAATTGACACAAGTGTTGGAATACATGTGCCACTCAAACAAAGATCTCACACATAAATTTAGTCACTGCAAAATATATATATATTACATTTTAAGGTAATGGGTATACAATAAGTGAATAGTATGGAGCAGTAAACCTGTCATTTATTTATTTATTAATGTTGAAATAAATTGTGAAATAATACGGTACGTTTATCTAATCATGTATTCGTTTATTTATTTCAACATTTATTCATTTATTTCGTCTTTCCTTTGATGACCATTTTTCAAAACAAAGTGCAGTGCGGACTCCCATGTAATCTTCGGTAAAGGCAAGGACGGTTTTTCTCTTTTGTTTTTTTACGAGTCAATTTTTTTTCTACATATAACTGCATTAAATACAGTTATGTCAAGTATTATCTTATATAGCAGGTTGCCAAAGTTTTGATTCGTTCCCAACTCTATCACCGGTTAACTACGTCTACGCAATTAACACCTATAAACTTTGTGCCACCATCGGGATAAAATAACATGTGTCGCAGATAAAAGTACGAAACTAAAGCCTTTGATCATTTTAGGACCTTGGAGACACCGTTGGTGTAGTTCCGCCAGCAGTAGCTGCACAAGCCGAGCGCGTTGAAGCGCCCCAAAACAGCAGAACAGCGATCAAGGGTCGAGGGTGTGTACCACCACGGTCTATTATCATACTGATTTCCTGTTAAATCGTTCCCAGTGTCAGGGAGAGTAACTTTGCGGATGTTATTTTAATCGTAAGGATTTAGCTAAAATACAGAAACAGAAACAGAAAGGGTGACAGCATATAATCTAACTAATGGGAGCATTTCAGTCTGTCCCCAATGAACTCGAATACGAAGATCTTGCTGATAAGACAGGGTGTAAGTATCATAATGCATAATTTTCTATATTGAACGTTATTTGCATTGGTCCATAATAGGTTACAAAATCGACTTTTGAAATTTTAAAAGCATTGACTGTACATAATGTCGCTTAGATATAAGTGCAGTGTGAATTTTCAACAGCCTTAACAATGATTTAGTGCGCACGTTAGTGAGAGAGCTTAACATTCAACCAAGGGACAAACAGGCATTATTGTGTTTGTTCCTTGTGGCGATTCATTGTTGTATTAACAAAAGCTGAATTGTCTTTTAATGTATCAGTCAGAATTCATTATAAGAGCAACATAAAAAACATTTAAAAAATAAACATTAAAATCATGTTTTACGTTCATGACGACCGAGTTTAATACGATGCAAAACATTTAAGTTTGTACTGACACTAAATATCATCGATGGTACAGATTAAACTGCATTCAAACTGCATTCCGTCAAACTGGAGTTCATAAAGCCACCCCAAATAAGCTTTTTTTATTTATTTAATTACAATATTTTCCCTTTTAAATCTTAAATACTCTTCTTCTGTCACATAGTCTTGCGGGTGTCTTGGTACGGATATAACGCATCCTTCTAACGTGGCTAATGGCAAGGGCAATGCTGTAGCTATAACGAAGCTGAAAACTCTTGTTTCTAGCTTCGTTATAGGACTGTGAGTTCACCATTCAGTGGGTGCAAAGCGTTCTGAAATATGCTCTAATACATGACAGATAGTATGGCTATAATGTTAGTGTTTTTTTTATCAACCAAAACTGTGATAAGAAGGACGCTGACTGGAACGGCTTATATCGACGAAGTTTTATTGAAGTATGTGATGAAAAAGCCACTTTGTTGGGACAGGCAGGGGGACTCAGACAATTTACGTCAAAGGGGTAATCATAATTGTTTTATCCGGTTTAAGGTAAAGCATAATAACATAAAATCTTTCATATTTATTATTTTAGCTTTAATAAGATAAAGTATGTTTTTTTTTTTTTTTTCTGGATGCCACAACGTGTTTGACTTTCATTATGAGAGGGTGGCTAATAGGACTGTTTAATTCTAAAGCCAATTTTAATCTGAAAACCCCAGCACAAATTAGTTTATCTTGCCATAATCAGGGTTATTTCCTTATTTCTTTATTGGATATGAGCTACAATAAATTTACAGCATATTTATTTTTCACATTCAATTTGTGACAGTGCTCTCTATAGGTGTTGGGCTAGTTAATAGCACCAGCTTTTTTGAGGGTATTTTACTACATTCTGTCATCTATGCAATATGGTGGAGGTAGCTTAGTGGTGTGTATGACGGCCCCTGAAACTGGCGCACTTGTCTTCACTGATGAGGTAATTGCTAACGGCAGCAGCAGAATTAATTTCGGAGCGTGCACAAACATATTATCTGCTCAAGTACAAGAAAACGCCTGTAAACTCATTGGTTGGTGCTTCATCATACTGCAAGATAATGACCCCAAACATACTGCCATAGCAAATTTTTTCAGGGCCAAAACATGGAAAGTTATTGACTGGCCAAGTCAATCACCAGATTTAAATCTAATTTAACACTCACTTCATTTGCTGAAGATAAGATTGAAAGCAAAGGTACCTCAATACAAACAGCAGCTTATTATGGCTGCAACACAGTTCTGGCAGAGCATCAACAGTGAAAATACCCAGCATCTGAGAATCTATACTTTAACCTCATAATCATTTTCTTATTTCAATACATTCGAGTCACTTAGCAGATGTTCTTACCCATCACGACGTACAAAAGTGCTAAAGTTTAAGGGTCAAAGTATACGACCTCGGAGGGCACACCTCCATACTTATGGAGGGTACTATATACTTAGATATATGAAGAGTTATCTTATCTAACACTTTTCGTTTGGTTTCTACCTCTCTGAGACTCCAATGACTCTACTTTCAAGTAATTTAACATTAACTCCTTATGCGAGAGATGAAGTTCAAAACAAGCAGGTCAAATTCTTATACCTGTCTCCGTTTGAGCCAAATGTTGCATTAATATTATTACTTCAGGTTCATAGCTCAACTGTGTTCTTCTGCTATAACTGCTGTTAATGTGAATTTTAATAATGGCATGTATATTTTAAGAATCTGATCCTGTGCAATATAACACTTCATACTCAAATCTGTGACAGATACAGAGGGTTAAGCTGGATTTAACTGGTATTGCCAGGAAACTTTGGCATCTGAGTGGAAAGTCAGCGAAGAGGTGTTTGCCACTTGAGTAAGGTGTTCCACTTACACAAAAGGCCCCCTAATGCGCTGTCTTTCATATAAAGAGGAGCGTAAGCTGCTGTCTTTCGTATAAAGAGGAGCGTAAGCTGCTGTCTTTCATATAAAGAGGAGCGTAAGCTGCTGTCTTTTCCTATAAAAAAGAAGGAGATGAAGTTTTATAAAAAATATGAATCTTTTCAGATAAAGAAATACTCAGATCCTTCGTAATGATACATATAACTGTTTGCTTGGCCGGTTCTGCTAACCCCCTAGCAATGGATAATTGTTGTTGTTGAAGTCCATGGAAGTTATTTTTCTACCGTTTAAAAAACCCTGATAACTCTAAAAATAGGACTGTATTACACCCACATTTTTTGTTTTATTAACTTTTTAGTTTCTTTTCCTAAAAGCACATGCTTAAAAAAGTAATGCTCTCGTACATCTATTTATCTGTACTGGGGAAAATGTAAACTGGTCAAACAAAGAAGATATGAAGGCGTTCTATGAAAGGAGAAAGGTTACCGAGTTATTATTTTCTTAAATAGTGCTTGGAATATACCAGTTTTTTGTTATTGCCTAACAAAGATTATTACCCAATCTCAACAAACCGACCAGTTACAAAAATTATTGAACCAAAACCCTCATATTTACACGTGTAACTGAGAAATATGTTCAACAAACATTTAGTACTGCTTGTTTTTCTTATTCTTTAGTTTCATTGGAGCAAATACGGAATCTTAAAAGACGCTTCAATCAGCTGAGCAAAAATGAGGATACCCTACGGTAAATCTTCCATCTGCAGCCTTCCTTCATTTACCGAACACTGTGTAACATGAAGCACGTTATTGTGTTTTGCTCCCAAATAATTCATTTTCGCATCTGAAGTGCAACTGAAGAGATGTACTGAAGTTTTAACATTGAGGATGGCTTGGGATTTTACTTTACGAAGTACTCTTTCATCAAGGCCAGCACTTAATCCATTAGCATTATTGTGGCATGCCTAGTAAATTAAATTGTTCTGTCCCATTAGCGGTGCACCAGAAATGGGTAAGCATCATATATATATATTTTTTGGGTAGCTTGCAGCCGGGAGACATGGGAGCCCAGGCAGGCCCAGACTATCAGCCAATCCTATGCTGCCAAACCCACACCTACATCCACACCCAGGACCTCAGATTCAGCACCTGAGTGTGGTTTGCCTTATTGGATCTCACTTGCATGTGTAATTGAAAGACTTTAATAAAAGACGACAGAGCTGTCTAAGGAAGACATGTTCAGACTAAGAGTGTGTCTGAATGCTCATGGATAGAGCTCTTCCTGGCATCCTATTGTGTAAAACTGGCAAAAAAGCCTGTCTAAGTTTCATTTTCTTACAGCAGAGAGAACTTCAGAGACATTCCAGGGCTAGAAAGGAACCATATCCAGCATCAAATTATCGAAGCCTTCTTTGATAAAAGGTGGGTGAATAGTGGATATTTTAAAGTCAATGGCAATTCTTTAAAATTTCCAATCAAGTAACACATACAAATAACTGAAGTTGAAACCCCCAAAAAACACTGTCAGACATGATTTAAGATTTGGATCTTAGCTGTGTCCAATAGAAAATGGGTAAACGCACAGCCCCTTGGCCTAAGCCAATGCAAATTTTCAAATGCAATGTGTGTCAAGCTCTCTGCAACGCAGATTTCTCAGATTTTTGCACACTGATGCGAGTAGTCTGATAAGCAGTGCTCCAAGAAAGAAGCTGGTGGTGTTTGCCATGTGCTCTAATCCTTTGATCAGCTGCAAAAAAAAAAACTACACCAAGCAGAGAAATGTGTGCCAAGACCACAGAGCATTTGAAAGATAAGGAAACGGAACGTATAACACTATAAAGCCTGACTCCTGCAGGAACTTCAGACAAAACGACACAGGGTCCGTCCAGGAGATTGGCTTCCAGGAGTTCCTTACTGTCATGTCCCACTTCAGACCGCCAGCGCTGCATGTGACGAATGAGCAGAGGGAGAGCCTGAGGAGGGAGAAGCTCCGCTGTGAGAATCCGGCGCCCCTACACTCACATCCCCCTGCCACCCTGGGAATGTCCATCTGTTAGCCGTAGAAATGAAGAAGTCGTTTTAGCAGTGAAACATATGGCATTGCTCGATCTCTTCCTCTATCATGAAGTGGTCTGCCAAAGTGAAGTTGGGGTAAAAGAGGAAAACAAAGAATCAATGTTTAACGGCAGAAGTTTTAGCTCACAAGTTCAGTCATTTATGCCTGGTATTTTCTTTAGGGAAAGAGGTGCCAGATCACAGCAGTCTCATTTCAGAAAAAAGTTTGTCACCAAATTCAATAAGATCCCTTTTGTTTAACGTTTTTGTGTCCCACAATTACTCAAAAGATTTGAAGTGTTTATGCTCTGATATTAAAACCCAAGTCAATGGAAACATTTTTCTCCCCAGTCCTGTTCAACATGCATGACACTGATAACGATGGCAAAATCACTCTGGAGGAGTACAGGCATGTAAGACATCCCTCCTAATGCTTCCTCTCCGCTTCACGTCCGTCAAACAGTTGTATCCACGGGTTTGTTGTCCATTTCATGGCACACTGTTTCATGCACCCAATAGGTAATCGAGAAACTCCTGTATCACGGTAATTACATAGAAGAAGAAAATGCAAAGAGCATCGCAGATTGTGCAATGTTGGAGGTTGCCAGAATCACCATGGGACACATGGTAATATGTTTCTTACTATCTGTCTCAGCTCTCCTTTATTCATTAAATGATTTCCTGTTTAACAGCAGTCAACAATTAAAAATGATTTATACCATATATATTTAAACGTGTTTAAAATACTAGCTTTTCAATCACCAATTGTGCCAATGCATCTAGGTCCGACTCCCGAGCCGCCCGTATCTTTTGAATAATTAAGGCTCACACGAGAGGTTCAGTGCCGATTGGAGAAGAGGCACGTTCCTCTTGTCCCGCTGGCCTGAAGGCCCTCGTTAGCGACAAGCCGAGAGAAACCCTGCGAAGTTAACCCATCCCAGCCCTGGCGGCACTCTGCCAATTCTGCGCCGGCCCTGTGTTCTCCCCATCACCAAATGACGCAAGATGGATTCCAACCAGCAAACCCCAGCTCACAGGGCAAGCGCCTTTTACCAACTGAGACAGCCAGGATGCCAAAATATTCAATTTATGACAAATTTACCACAGGTGGAAAAAATCAAACGTGTATATATATATATATATATTTTTTTTTTCATTCCCATCTAACCATCTAACTAATCTGTAAAAACATTTAAACACAGTTATGTTCTAAAACCATGCTGCCTTTCAAAAGCGTTTGTAATTTGTTCCAGGAACCAGATGAATTCTATGAAGGAATCACTTTTGAAAACTTTCTGGAGGTTTGTGTTTGGCCAATTTTTCTTCAGATTAACAAGAAGGGTTAGAGACCCATTTGTGTTCTTTTATCTGTGTAATAATAGCAAGGGTCGTCATGAGGGTACAGTCTTTCTGCCTTGTGATGAGCACTGACGTCAAGCCATGGCCTAATGGACGTTTTCCTTGCAGATTTTGAAAGGCCTCGAGATTGAATCGCGGATGCACATTCGCTTCTTAAATATGGACACCTCAGCCCTGTGCAAATAAGGACTGCTCACTCTTTTGCAACACTATGATGAAAATCTTTACTTTTTAAGACAAAAACGATTTACACGTTATTACAACTAATGCTGGACATAATTGTTTTTTTTTTTAATATAATAAGCCATAATAGGTATTATTTTTCTTTTAGGCATATCACGTTATCTGTTATGGAGTTCTGATTTGCCGGTAGGAATTAGCCTCTACAGCCTGTTCATTCTGGAAACGCAAGCTAGAACAATAAACTACATGCAATTGTTGATTATTGCAACATCGAATCAAAATATTGCACAATATTGCTTGCCCTTTTCCCACGCACATTGTATTTGGAAATGTTAGCAAAACAAGCACAGCCCTGCATACAAAACAATAAGCATTCAACAACAATTTCATTTCGAGCAAACCATACAAACCTCCTTTGTTCTACCATGGGTATACATGCAGTTTTCTGTACCTCAGTAGGTTGTCAGTTCTGGTTAAATTGTTCCAAAATTCATACAGCATTAGGGACATCTTAGAGCCAAATAATACTGCTTTTTGACTCCCTCCCTATTCACCAAAGTCATAGTGAAGGACACATAGGTCTCATTGGGTCAATATGACTAGAATATGAGTAGATGTTAGAAACCTGAAGGAGCTAAAAATTAGGAATTTTTTGCAGCACCCTAATTTTCTTTTTAAATGGCTTTTTATGAACCTTTGAGTGGGTCAATTCTCAGACTACCCAGGGGGAACCCTAACTGTAACCAGAACACTCGCTTTAGCTATTTTTCCACTTACATTCTCCACAGAAATTGACATTACTCTGATTTCTCTACTGGCCTCTAGTGACAGGAAGATCCTCCAGAATCTGACCTGGTATTTTCATTTCCACACCTGCGAAATACAAGGGGCACCCTTCTTGGTTAACTAAATTCTAAACAAATTAGGTTTAATTGTATTTTTTTTCTCCTAAAAAACCAAATGCATATATTTGTATTATTAATTCTTTTTTAGCAAACAAAAATAGTTTTTCATTTATCCATTTATAAAGCTGGATATTTTCTGAAGCAGGGTTAAGTGCCTTACTAAAGGGTGCAATAGTAATCAACACCTTAACCACTACACAACACTCCTGCTCTTATAAAAAGCATACAGGCTTCCATCAAGTCTTGCATTAGAATATGAATGAACAAATAAAATATTAAACCATATCATAAAAATCTTGTATGAAATTATTTACTGATGGCATGAATATGTTTGCAATCACACAAGTAATGCAAGAGGGGTCAAACATATATCTTACATGTGTCATCACCAGTAACCAAGATTAATGATGATCGTTAGTGAGTTTACAATTAACTAATGGCTGGTAACCTGCTACATTTCAAAGAAGTGCTACATAGGGGTATGATATTTTAACATTTACACTCATCCATTCACAAAGCTCAATTAATCTTTCACATTATTTACACGTCGGTATGAATGTTAAAGATGTTAAATTACTTTCTACATTGATGTCTCATAGCTAATAGTCGACAGTATTTAGAGATAGGCGAATTAAAAGTAAAAATAAAAACTATATTCCTCAGCCCCACGATGACCGTGGGGGAAGGGTGTCACAGGGAGGCGTGGGGTTTGGCCAGGGCATCATAAGGCATGGCGAGGCTGATGTTGTAGTTGTAACCGCTGGATTCCACGTAGTTGGATCGACAGATAGGCAGGACGTGATCTGGTGTGGTGGCATCTACCGAGAAGTCGTAAAGGTAGATAGCGCCCCTGTGTCTGCGATGGCAACAAAAACACATCCGGTCAAAGAGGTGGCTACAGTAAAATAATTACCACGCAAGTACACAATCACCGAAATAGTATTGAATGCAAGAAGATTCCTACATGTCTAGGTCAACATACAGATCCGATTCCCTAACGGCACCCATGTGGGAACTTCTGACACAAATGGTAAACGTTCTTGGCCATACCACTCATGTTGTGCGTTCTACACAAGCTTCAAAAGCGCTTTTTAAAGTCAGGTAGCTGTGAACTGGGTGTCAGTAATCACTTGTTTAAATTTGGATTACAAAAATAGTAAAAATTCAAAAATTGGTGCCAGTGTAGGGCTAGTTTTTGGTCATAACAAAAACATTTTTTAAATCGTTACACAACCAAAAACAATTGGTTCAGTTACAGGACGGAAGAATGTGGTGTAAGGTGAAGAGAGAGAGTGCCAACTACCTGCGGTGGGAGGTGAGGTCATCATCGGTGATGCAAGCCCCACGGGGGGACTTCTCGTCAGGAATGTTGGCTGTCACCAGGGTGCTGTTGCTGAACCTCACATGCCTGACAGGGTGCCTGCAAAGAGAGGTACCAAACAAATCACAGAGTCAAAAGGACCGGTACCGAGGAAGATGGTGCACTGTTTGGTAGACGGCGTCGAACTGAAAATGTCAGCTCTTAAAACGGAACCGATTGGCAGTGCACCTTTACAGTTAGACAAAGTAATCTCTGCTCATTTTATTCATGCTTTATTAAAGTTTTGACAGGGGCTTCATTGTCCAGAGTCTATTCTGAAAATACTCGACTTACTGCACCTTAATGAGATCAGTGATCATCTGGAAAAAAGACTAGCATCTGTGTGTAAATAAAGGGCTTAAATTCAGCAGGAGGTGTCCAAAGATTTAGATCCTGCGCGCACCAACTGAACAGGCAGCAGTCAGTGCAGACTTTCTTAGCCAAAACACTCGGTCTTAGCTATGACGGGGCTGGTCAAGGTGTAAACCGAGCCGTTTTGCCCCAATGCAGCACATTGTAATGTAAGGCTTAAAAACTTTATCTCTTCAGCCATGTTTACTTATATTTCATTGAAATGATTAACATACGTTTTGCCTTTTCGACCGCCACACTTTGGCTACCATTTAGGTTTTGTTTTTAGAATTATATAAAAGAGAATAACTAACAGGCTTCACTTAAGCTAGCTAACGTTAAGCTTTTTGACCAAAGCTGTTCTGCTGACATTACTTTAAACGTTAGTTAGCAGCTGGTCGCTGGTGGGAGTTTCCCCTCAAGAAAAAAAATTATATTTTAGAGAATTGATAAGCCTTGAGTAAATGTGTATGAGTCTCTCCTTATGCCAGTTTATTTTTATTTTGAATATATATATATA
>JAOYSI010018679.1:0-14046 GCA_025775065.1 Hiodon alosoides
TATATATATATATATATATATATATATATATATATATACTTTTATAGGAATTTATTAGACCAAAAACAAAAGCACAAAACCAAGGTAGACAGTGGGACTGAGGTGAAGGTGAGGCTGTTACGAGGAGTTGAGGAGGACGGCTGGGGTCTTTCTGTCGGCCGCAGGGTTTCTTCCTCCTCTGAATCTGTGAGAGCTAAGAGCGTTGCTCAGTGAACCTGCAGACTTCTCTCCATTATGCGCTGGAGGGCCCTTTTGAAGGAAGGCAGCCAATTAGGGGAACAGCCAGCAGCTGTTCCTCTTCACCAGGATAATTGGCTGCCTAATAGAATCATGAGGCCTTCGGCGCTGTTCAGGTTTGAGTGCAAAGGGGTGGTGCTGAACGGCTGAGGGCCTAGGTAGGCACTGTTCGCGTGGTGAGGCCTCCTCCGATGAGGGCGGGTGACCTCTAGCGGTGTTGTCAGGGTACGTGCAGGGGCAGGGACTCCCCTTCCTGCACCACAATATATATATATATATATATAAAAGAAAAACTAATCAGATGTAGTGTAGTATAGTATAGTACCCATAGATTCAGTGGGCACACGCACTCACACACACTCACAACTTAACGTCACGTCAATGATATCATGTCACCGTGTGGGAACGTGGGTCAATTAACCTTGTCGGAGTGGGCGCCCTGATTCTGGTTTGTGAAATAGGGAGGCTACTGCCTGGGAAGTACGAGATGGGGAGGGGGGCGGGGGTAGGTTGACCTCAGGTTTCCCCACTGGAAGCCCGAGGTAGGGAGAGCAGGGAAATCTATCAAATAGTGCACCTTTAACTTTGTACAGTATTAATGCAATTAGTAAAATCAGTCACACTACAAAATGCTACCAAATAAACCACAATGAATTCATAATACTGTGAAAATATAGTTTCACAGACATATTGTTGCATTTTTTCTGGTTTGTGCAAAATTGTTAAGAATAATATAAAACCAGTCTGCACACCACCAAGGTGAATTGGTTTAATCTTGACTCTTGGTTGACAGTGTTAGGGGATGGGTAATGTATTGACGCTCGAGTTCCATACCAACACAAATGGATTAGAAAAGGTCAAAGCCATCAGGTGCCAAGTTTAGGAAAAAGAGGCAAAAAGAAGAGAAGAAACACATTCATCTATGTCATCTCTTTCTGAGTATAATATTATACATGTAATGAAATCGGCTAGTATAACACTTATGTTGCTATGTTGCTTGCTATGCTATTACAGATAGGGCGACAATCCCCAGATAGGGATTCCGTTTTCTGTCCAACTAGCTTACCTAACACTGGATATAATTTCACACAGTTTCATCATGATAATGTGTGTAGCCTGCAGCAAAACGATTACAACCTTTGGAAATTTGGCATGTTGTCAAACTTCCAAAGTCTCTCATATAAGGGGCTGACAGACCAAAGTGAGGCCCTTAAGTATGACACTGCACTATAAAGAACCCTCAGACTTGGATGGCAGAGAGCTTGCACAGGGACTGAAGAACTTGCCTGACTTGCCATCGAAGACCATGACCCTGCTTGAGCTGCTGATATTTATACACAAAACGGAGCTCTCAGAAATGTATCCAAATTTGTGGACTGCTCTCAGAATTTGTCTTACTCTTCCAGTGACTGTAGCTGAAATCAGTATTAACCATGCAATTGGTGGGCAGATTTCTTATGATGATGAAATTGATGACTTTGCATCAAGGAAGGCAAGAAAGGTCAGGGTTTAGATGGCAGTTGTGCAATTTAGTTTGTGTGTTTCTTGTTTGAAGTGCAAGAGTGTAATAGCCAAGTACTCATCTTTATAACTGTCTTATTCTATTTGTGTATTTGAGTGATATAGGATTTTTGCAATTTAGTTTTATTTGTATATTTTTTGTTAGCAATAGGGTAATAGTGTAATAATTTGATTCTCTTTATTTGTATTTATATACTACAATTTGTTTCAATTTGTCTTTTGTATATTTATGAGTCTTATTTTTGTATATATTTTTATATTTATATATTTTTAAATGTTATGATTATTTGTTTGTGTTGTTCTGAATAAAAATTAGTTAGTGCAGAATGGTGCTTAATGGAGGGTTCACCCAGGGAGCCATACAAGCTGGAACCACCACTGAGTACATCCCTAACAAACTATTTACAATTAAAGGGACCACTGACTATATCACGGAACTAAATGTATTATGAACTAGTGATACTGATACCAACTACCAACTGATAACAGTTTAAAAAAAGTTACCAAATGAAAATGTTAGCTTACAATCTATATATAATTTCAACCTCACAACAATTGTCAGCTGGGCTACAATGCAAGGGCTGAACTGGTTCTTTAACTATAAACATGGTTGAGAAACATAGGACGGTAAATAAAAATAAGTGCTTGGGCAGGACACTAGCCTCAGAGTAGAATAGAGGGGGAAAAAGTTTAAAGCCAACTCGGAAACTTGACGAAGGAAGTGAAACCACTCACTGCAGAATCTAAAATCCATTAGGGAGAGGCAAAACAAACCTCTGAAGGCAAATTATTTAGTAGTTTTAATACTTAATGCATTGTAGTGGAAATGCAGCGCAAGTCTCTTTTCCACAAAAAAGCAGGACCTTCATGGAATTTTGAATTAACTAACTAAAAATGCAGTGTGGAAATGGTAGAATATTTTCATAGATTATGTGAATTTATTTTTTTTAATTCAGCAATCTTTTTAATTATGCAGATAAATAAAGGCAGTTTTTGCTTGTTCAATAATACCTTTTATTTAAAATAAATTTCACAAACAGATTAGAGGGAAGAAAAAACAAAGATTCTGATGCACACATGTGTGCATTTGCCTCTTCTTGCCCTCGGTTATTTTGGAGTAAGACTTGCAGTCTAATCAGTTGGTTAGTTAAATTGGGTTAATTAAGAGCCAAGCATGAAAACTAGACAGTGGCTAGACATGAGGATTTTATTTCCATGTGTTCTTAACACTGACCTTGTTTTCAAACAAGTACTGCAGTTCAGGAAGACGCAGTTGGCACAACTATCCATTAGTCTGACTGAACATCTATAATAACGGTTTATAATGAGCAATGGGTTAAATCCTTCTTGGTTAGAAATGTGGACTGAATATAAAACATTTGGATTCAGGTCTAAATTGGAATTAAGTGAATACATATGCATGCACATCCAAAATATATCTCTAAGGATAGGTGTGGTTTTAGCACCTGGCCGTGTCTGCACAGAAGGCTGTAGCCTGTATCAACTCCTGAGAAGCAGGGGCAAAAAGTTAAAATTTTAAATTTAATAAAATTAAGTACAATTTTATTAAATCTGATTAGCTGGTGTTCAAATTTTTATTTGGTACCGGCCTTAGTGAGACCAGTCTCCCAAAACAAGGTGTTATTTGACCTATTCAAACACCACAATGGGAGTTAAAGTCAAACCAATAACTAACACATTTTGCATTCTGCATTTTAAAAGACGCTGTCACATAATCAATAAGAAACTGCCAATGATGTCTTGCCCTGACTGGAGATTTTCAGGTAGAGTGCATAGTAACGTCTTTACCAAATATGGAGGAATATGTTTGTTGTGAAAGCATATCTAAATTATTTGCTTTTTGTTAAATAAACAAAAAACAGTATATCAGAACAAATCAAGTCATTGCACCACAAAAGAGGAAAACTTTCCCAAGATTAAAATAAAGAAAAAATTCCATGAGAAACAATGCAAGACCAAATCATGCAAGACCAATTCCAGCTTTCAGAAAAAACCTATAACATATGGGTGGAGATGAAGAGTGGACCATTAAAGCACGACTATATCCGAACCATAACTCACATTGCAAGCCTCTTGTGGGACCACGTTTTATCAAGAACTTCAAAGTTGTTGAAAGCTGTTGCGGATTGAACAAAAAGACAAACCAAATACATTATATGGACAAAAAAAGTGGGACACCTAAACATTACACCTACAGGAGCTTTTATGACATCCCATTCTAAATCCATAAGCATTAATATTGAGTTGGTCCCCCCTTTGCAGCTATGACAGCTTCCACTCTTCTGGGAAGGCTTTCTACAAGATTTTGGAGTGTGTCGGTTGGAATTTTTGCTCATTCTTCCAGAAGAGCATTTGTGATGTCAGACACGCAATCCTCGTTCTAGTTCATCCCAAAGGTATTCGATAGGGTTGAGGTCAGGGCTCTGTGCGGGCCAGTCAAGTTCTTCCACACTAAACTCATCCAACCATGCCTTTATGGACCTTGCTTTGTGCACTGGGGCACAGACATGTTGGAACAGAAAAGGGCCTTCCCAAAACTGTTTCCATGTAGAATTTTCCAAAATGTCTTGGTAAGCTGAGGCATTAAAATTTTGGAAAATTCTATGCTTCCAACTTTGAGGAAACAGTTTGGATGAACTAGAACGGAGATTGCAAGCTAGGCCCTCTCGTCCAACATCAGTTCCTGACCTCACAAATTCTCTTCTGGAAGAATGGGCAAAAATACCAACAGACACTCTCCAAAATCTTGTAGAAAGCCTTCCCAGAAGAGTGGAAGCTGTTATAGCTGCAAAGGGGGGACCAACTCGATAATAATGCCTATGGATTTAGAATGGGATATCATAAAAGCTCATGTAGGTGTAATGTGTAGGTGTCCCAATGCTTTTGTCCATAGTGTATGTATGCAAATAGCACTGAAATACCCCAAAGCACCCCTTCACAAATATCGAACACCTACACAGAAAACATGAATGATTTTTGGTCATTCATGGTTGGACATTCAAAATCTGTATTGTTGCATGTATGTTAATACATCATTATTATAAGCATGCCATTCATTTCTGTTGTTGCAACATTGTGTTCATTGTATCCATGGTTTTGATAAAAAGGTCGGTATATCATTACTTTAAGTCCAAACACTAATACTCTGTCTTACTAACAGAAAGTTATGGGTCTCTTTTCAGTATGTTTTGCAATTGAGGACAGACGATTATTATGCACTACGTGCTTCAGCACTCAGCAGCCCCATTCTGTGAGCTTGTGTGGCTTACATCTTTACAGATGAGCTGTCATTGCTCCTAGATGTTTCCACATCACAATAACAGCACTTACAGTAGAACGGGGCAACTCTGGCAGAGCAGACATTTGCTTGTCCTCGATTTCACCTGTCACCAACAAGCATGGCTGAAATATTCTCCAGTGAACCGTCAGATACGATAAATCCATATAACACCTATTGTTCAATTTTTATTATTCCGTTTTATTTTATATAGTTTTTACTGTTACGTCATTTTCCAGGAGTTCTCTTGACTGCCTCTGGAGTCAGTGAATAACTTTCCAATTTGCCCCGTTCAGCAATGGGTTTTTCGATTCTCTGGAAAATGCAATCTGTTCAGTGCTTTGTGACACATTCCATTTGTAAAAACCCACTGTACTAAATAAAGTTTGACTGATTGATCGATATCTTTTCTTTATGATTATGTATTCCAATAGATAGATGTTTAGAATTTCCACTCGCTGTTCTTGCTATCCATCTGTTAACTTAAAATTCCATTAATATTTATATTTTAAAGGCAGTGCTCCATTACAACGAACCTGACTAACAGACTAAGCGGCAAACCAGCTAGAATACAAAGAAGCATGAAATGTTATGGCCACTTTAGTTTCCATTTATACTTGCAATATTGGTTACATTGGTTAAAAACATCCCCCTAAAATTAAAATGAGATACGAGCGATGTAAGACAGCTTGGTCTTGTTGAAAAGAAAACAAGTAGCTCTATACCAGCGTTTCTAAAAACTAGAAAAAAAAAACCGGTGCCGGTCCGTGACAATGTTACTGCTGGTCCGCAAAGCCCTTGGGCCTCACAGTGCGTAGAATTCACTTGAAAATTGTGTGTTCGAACGAAACACAGAAACACGCTGGTTTTCCTTTATAATTCACAATCTACTCGAAGTTTAGCATACGTGTGCGAGTCAGCATACGTCTTGTCCCACCCAGGTAACGCCCATAATTGACCCTTCGCTAAGCCACGCCCTGAATACGCAAGTTGGCCAATCACAGCGCAGTATAGGACTGGCTCTAACTGAGGTCCGACACTTTCATGGTGGCGCTTCATTGACTCCCATGCAAAACTTCCAAATTTTCTTCATTTTCTTGCTTTTTTTGCTGACTTTTTCCAAGATATGGTCAAACGCTGTTCCTGGGGCACTTGTAATAGTGACAATCACTACCCGGAGAGGTTGAAAGGAGAAGTACGATTTATTCCCTTTCCAAAACCTAAACCAAATCCAGAAAAATTAAGGTTTTGGATAAAGCTATGTGGACCTACCCAGAGGAACAGTGTTGATCCTTAATATCGTTGTCCTCTGTCTCAATCGTCAGATGATTCACTTTTACTCAGTGATCTTAGGCTTAGCTTCTATCTTTATTTTTTTCACATCAGTTTGACAGCCTGAATATAACCTTCAAAGGCATAATGCAAATGGATGTGACTTTGCAAAGGGTCAATTGCCCATAAATGGTCACTGAAACGCCCTGAATTAATACTAAAATCGATACTGATTACATGACTGCAATGACGGCAAAGTTCCCAACAGAAAACCTAAAAAAGAATTTCGTAACACTTTCAGGTGGTAATAGCACTGATTGTTAATGACAATGACAGGGCATTTATCAAATGACAATACATTTCATAACATGCAAGAAGTCTAATAATTACAGATCCATTTAAATATGATTCCCGATTGAACTACAATATATTTGTTGGCTATTTATTCAAAATCATGTTTTTTGTGTGCACTCCAGGGAACTCTTATGTAAAACATGAGAGGTTATATTTGGATTTATTTTTCACAATGTAATCAATTTGAAAAGTTTTCTCGAGTTTCATCCTCAATTTGAAAGCTTTTCTCGAGTTTCATCCTTCTGCCAACGGAGTCACAGTTTCTAATTTCCAATTTTGCGTATGCATGGGTCAAAGTGTACGTGGAGGACCGCATGTTCTCACGGCAAGTTTGTTCTTTATAAATCCCAAAGTTTGCTTAGAAACTAGCGTACACTAACTGTGCCTACGCAACGTTTATATACGAGACCCCTGTTCCTGTACCCGTCAAAAATCTGCTGTCAGTGCTTCTGTCACTGCATGCCACGTCCCCGCCCCATTGACTTAACTTTCAAGATTCTAGAATGTTAAGCGTTCCCGCCCGTGCGACTTTGCACCCTTTGTTCTCTCCGTTTCTCTCTCATTCAGTATCAGAAGTCATTCTCATTGACACGCATGCTACAAGCATCCTGCGGAGCACGGTTAATATTCCAATATTCCAATATTAGAAAATGGAAAGAATATGTCACAACCGTGACTCTGCCTTGAGAAGGCCGCCCACCAAAACTCATTGACCGGATAAGGAGGGCATTAGTCAGAGAAGCAACCGGGAAGCCAATGATAACTATAAACAGACATGTTCTAAACAGAGCTTGAGACATACGCAGCTGAGATGGGAGAAACCGCCCATGGACAACTATAACCCAGGCGCTCAAAAAATCTGGGCTTCATGTACGCGTGGCAAGAAGAAAGCCATTACTGGAAAAAACCCATAGTAAATCCCATTGGGAGTTTGCCAGTAGACATGTGGGAGAAACAGCAAATGTGCAGGAAAAGGTTATCTTGTCCAATGAGACAAAAATTGAGTGGCTCTTTGCTGTGATTTTTCTAAACTAATAAATCCAATTGTTGGGTTACTTTCTGCATAAGCATGTATTTCAGTATCTGTATAATAAAAAAAAAAAAAAACAAGATAATCCACCCACAAAAAAGAATGTGCTCTAATGCGTGCTACTTCTTCTTTCAGCACCCTCTCTGAAGAATATGTTCTCTGCGAATGAAGGATCTATCAATCTGTTGTTGTAACTTTTCCACATGCTTCATAAGAAAGCAATGAGGAGCTGCTATTTACAGGCATCTTTAACCTCAGGGTCTACCATACAGCAGTTCAAAAAAAATGTGGCGCTAATTGAAGCCTGTGGGAGTCTCAATCCTCAGGAGTTTGTATATAACTCTAATTTCCTTGGGCATAAACAAGCTGATCAGTATAGGAAAAACATTTTTCGGGCGATCAGTCTTTACCAGATGTGAGCCCATCCTCAAAGCTATTACTTAATCTGATGTATTTTTTCAGTTTTGCACATTATCTGAACCCGTCATATAAAACTTGTAGGAAACATTATAATTTTCCTCTTTTAACTATTTCTGTTTAAACACGTTTTTCCATATGGCTATTACCCATGCAATTCAGAATTACCAAAATTTATTACCATCTGTTTATCCTGTATAATTTTTACTATTTGCCTGTTTAAGACATAACTTTTATTAGCGAGAGCTTTCCAACAAATAATACATACACATTTTTACTCGCTACAAAATAGTCATGCTCCCACTATGGTAGAAATGTGTGCTTGACCTGAAACACCTATATCCAATACTATCAGTTTAAATCACATGGGGGTATCGACTGTTTAAAAACACACTTCGGCTATATATCTCCTTTAAAAACTCTCTCTTGTTAAACAAGAATGATGTCAGTGCCAATGAGCATGTTGTGATGGGCCAACACCTACTTTACTTGTGCCCCCTACTGGATGGTGGCAATGGACCTGCAATATCTTCACCCATTCTCTCAAATGGCAAGGTGATAAAGGCAGTTTAGACTGGCTGGATTTAAAAAACCTGATTATCTAAGAATCTATGTCAGGCTTATGAAACTGCACCTTGATTTTCTGGGTAGTTTTCTTAACTCCAAGATGCCCTCAGGTTAGTATGTGCCAGCACTAGAATCTTGGAGACGGATGGCTAAAGTAGAAAAAAGGCTTTCGTCACATTCCTTCATCTTTGGTAAACATAATGTAGCGTTTTATTTTTTGATAGCAAAATGCGGGAACATCAAGGCACTCCACCTTGATGGCAGACATAACATTCAACTCAAACTGGGCTCTGCTTCAGGGTTTCCAGAATCATTCCTCTAGTCATATTGTTGGTGCTGGACATCCACTATTTGTTGGATGAACTCCTCCAATGGTTTTGTCATCTTTATGAATGCCCGCATTGTCCGTCTCATCGGGTAAGCTGAGCTGAGCGGAGCAAGTGGATTAATCTAAACGGTGGAAAAACTCATTAATGACAGTTGAGCTGGGAAAGAAGTCATGAAGTCAA
Source organism: Hiodon alosoides (assembly GCA_025775065.1). NCBI lineage: Eukaryota > Metazoa > Chordata > Actinopteri > Hiodontiformes > Hiodontidae > Hiodon > Hiodon alosoides. Next base: position 9,206 of record JAOYSI010018679.1, read on the forward strand.
CTTTTTGCTTTCTGACCACTTAAATATAAATGGGAGCCAAGTCTCAGAACAAAAACAAAATAGTGAATACACTTTAAACTGAATCGTCAACCTGGGGAAATTTATTTTTTATCAATCCAAGGCTATATCCCAAAGCCAATGCTAAATCCAAACACTCTCAGTAATGAGGGGAAATGAAACCACTGCCAATCAGTCACAACCAGGCTGTGCTGGAATGAGTTTTCAAATTTTCCCTAGTTTTCCTGGTTAATGACTCATCATTTTAAGTAACATAGCTTGAGTGTTGCTGAATCACTCAGTGATTGTGACTCAGTGACGATACCTGTCAGTAAGGAAATGCCCACTACACAAGCCTAAAGTGAGATTTCAGGCAGGCTCTGGACAGATTGTAGATCAGACTGATCTAACACAATATATGCAGTTGAACTAATCCATAACGGACCATTAAATTCAAATTAAAAATTGAAAATGTATTTAATTAAATTTCACAAAACACACAAACAACTTCTCACTCGATACACAACAAGCTCAAAGCAAGAAACACAATTCTGCTCTACATATGCAACTGAAAATACCCCAAGCCAGCACGCTCTAACACAATTACAACGTCACTAAAGATTGTCACTGCATCAATTAATTTGTTTAATTAGTTAAACAGCTTTAACAATTTAAACAATAACAATTTTTTTTAATTTTAACAATACTTTTTATTTTATTTTAACAATTTTAAACAGCTTTACAATTTAACAATTTTTAAAATTCAAAATGTAATAAACAGCAAAGTAGTATTAAGTGATTAACAAGCCGCAGATTATTGTTTCCATATCTGAAATGCAAGCTGACCACTAGGAATGTGGGATCAGAACTATCCGTTTTATAAAAAAGAGCATACATTTTCCTACAGTCATGTAATCAGATACTATAAGTGTTTGTGTGCTTCTAGTAGTTTGATTTTGAGAAGTGGCTAAAGTTGTCTTTCATATACTGTTGCATGAACACATAATTATTTATGACCACCAGTTTTTATAAAGCCTATTGGCAATATACAAGGCGATATGGTCTGGGCAGTATTCTCGCAGGTCATTGATGCCAGCTGTCCGGGCAGTATTCTCAATGGCCGTTGATTGTAGTTATCAAAGCACTAGCTAGAATCAGGTTCTCTCATAAAAATTGGTAAAAATACTCTCTGACACTCCTCTGTTTCGCTCAAATGAGCTCCAAACTGACTAATGTACTTTCCCCTCTGGTACAAGCTCCGGCTAAACAATCCAGCAACTTTTTGTTCTATGGCTAATTGAACCATTGCCTCCAGCTGTTCAAATTAAAAGGCTGTGTATGGTTGGCAATCAGCAAAAAGCATGGAATGTCATGCTGTCCTGTCGGCAGGACACAGATTCCCTGTCCACTGTTTTAACACACCAGCTGGCAGATATTAATGGCTTCATCTGATTAAAAGATCCATCCCTGAAAATAGTTGCCCCATCCCCAACCCAAGCCCCGCATGGCAGCCATCATGGTAGCTTGTCAAAAAAGAGTGGGAGAGGTGAGACAACAGTCCTGACTCGATCCAAATTGACTGTGAAAAAATTAGAAAAGTAATTGAATTCTCCTCGGCTGAGTCCCCAGAGGGAAAGAAGCCCCAGGCTGATGAAAGAAATGAGCTTGAAAAATCGATTGCCTCTGTTAAAGGTGTTTTATTAAGGAATCCTCTGCTTTTTGTTAACACAGGTCAGCCCACAGATGGTGAGCACAATAAAGGGATCTAGTCAGCCAATGAATACTCCAGAACGGTTCCTATTTGACCAACACAGCAGATCCTAGCACTGTCTTATGATTGACATTTCAAAATCTTTTTTTTTTTTTTTTTGATGCACTCCATCAAGGCATAATGCATTCCTCTATGCAGCCAGTCAGTCAGGCAGGAATAAAGCTTGTTGGGATTTGATTTATTGAATGTATGACATTTGAAAAGTTGGTCACTGCTCCTCTGCAATAGAACAACAATAGATCTAAAATAGAATCAATTATACACCCTTTTAATACTAAATTCTGTAGTCTTTCCAGGCTACTGGTCCTGTAATTTGATTCGGGAGCTGAAGCTCCATCAGTTTACAACAAAAGAATGCTTGCAGAAGAACACTGTCTTATCTCTTCTTTTGAAATATTTGGCATGTAGTGCCAGCAGGTGGTGCCTTCGCTAAATGTTGATTGTAGGTTAAAATCACTGGAGGGAAAACTTGTTAAATCCTTCAAAAATGGATACACAATACACCACAATGCAATAGATGTAGGCAAAACATCTTATGAAATACACATAGGCATCCACTGTCGGGACATTGGCGAGGCAGCGCAGCTCATACCTGAAATATTAATTGTTACACATCAATGGCTTTATACTGAGCCAGGGTCATATTTCTGAATTTTGAGTAGTGAATTACCGATTTGTATAGGTTACAAATAACATCCATGATACCTTTTTTTCAAGGCTCTTTTTTCATACTTTCAAAGGTGCATAATGTAGTGTAGTTTTATCACTCTTTATTCAAAGCATTCAGAGTCTTTACATGCAGCTTAATTTATTACGTACTAATAATTAACCGACTGAATAACAATTAAAGGTCAGGATTGTGTGTATGATAGCATCTTAATAGGAAGTTTACTTAGCTGGTTTGGAAACAAACAATGATCACACACCAGTTTATGTGTGACACACAGCATAAAAGTTATTTTATGGAAATTAATAATGAACAATTGGAGGCCTACATGATGCTGCATTATTGACAAATATTCTTGATTTGGTGAATAACATGAATATACTCTTAAATTAATTAATAACATTAATATATTCCTTAAAAAATACTCTTAAATTAGTGAATAACATCAGTACACTCTTAAACGTACACTCTTAAAATTAATATATATTTGCAGCATCTCCTTTGTAGCAGTTAGAAGCTGCAGTAACTATTTTTTGTGTGCTGTGGAACGTGGGGGGGTTGGAGGAGGTGCTGGGTAAAAATACATTTGAAATTCAAAGTGAAAAGAAGTCAAAAGACATCAACATTCAGAAGTGTTTGCAGTGACTTTTATGGTGGTTTGCTGTCTTTGACCCAGAACTGTCTGGTTTATTTATTAATCTGTTTTCACATGGATAAGAAAATCTGCAATACAAGTTTAATTGGTTGTTAGATGCATATGTTTGCATCTCTAAGCCATTCTGTATATTTAATTAGCTTAATTTGAACCTGAGCAGGCATCTGAGTGGCCTTTTTCTCCCAATAGATATGGTGGAAAATGTTGTTATCCATGCCGATATGCAGGCCCAGTTTGAAAGCAAGTTCAGAGACTACCATCAGACTCCAGTGTTTGGGAGAATGTGGAAAAAAAAAAATATATTTTTTAATATTGGACATGATTTTTGTCCGTATTATATAATGACTATTGTCATTCAGAAGGTCGCACTTTCGTGTTCCACACAAGACAGTACTTTGCGCCATACAAATTTAAGTTAGGATTGTGAGAATATTTCGACCTTAACAATTTGATCGAAGACTGGATATACATAAATTCAGTATTCTACCAAACATTTGAACTAAGCAATGTTTATCAATCTACCAAATCTGCCATAACTCATCAGCTAAACAAGGTGCATGTAACAAGCGGGAGGACATGTGGACAATGAAGGTGAGTAGAATTGGCTCTTAGTGCTGTCCAAAGCTGTCATGATTCTTTAGTTATTATGGCAATCAGTTATTGTTATTATGATATTATGCACAGGTTGATTAGATTTATCAAGGCCTTGGATAACTCGTCAATTATCTTGATCTCAAACTCAAAAAAGAGGTGGAACAAATCTGAATTTGACAGCATATTATTTTATATTAAGCTGACAATAAAAATAACAGGAAATCAGTAGTCTCTAAGAAAACTGATGATTATGCAGTATCAGATTGTGACACATCATGGATGCCTGGTATGGGAGTGATCACATGGACTTAGGTATGATGCCAATCATGGTCCTGGGGACCACCGTTTAATATTTCACAAAAAGAAAAAGTGTATTATCGCTCAAAAAAACAACAACCCTAACCCTAAAATAAAAACAAGATAAAAAAACTAGGGGGAAAAAATAAATCTCAAACAAACAGAAAAAAAACTTTAGACACGCAGATACCACTACGCTCCCTCGGGCTCTCCAGCTCAGGAATGCTGTCATGGTCTTGCCAGGATTTTCGCCCCATTTTGGTTTCCTAAGCCCTTTCACACCGAACCCAGGTACACCTACTGAGGCACAGCGGTGTTTCAATAGTCTGGAAATTACCTTGATTCTCACTTGGTTAAAAAGGGAAACACAATACATAACCATACAATAGATGTAGCCAATATATTTGATGAAAAACACATAGGCATGCTCTTGGTAAGGCAGCACAGCTGAAATTATGACATGCAGCTATCTAAATGGCAATGGCCAGCCAATATTAGCTGTGTACTCCTCTCCTAGCTCCTATGATGGTTCTAGTCTGTTGTTGCAGTGGCTGATGTACAGCTAATTTTTCCTCTAATTTATGTTTCTTGGCAACCTTTTTCTTCTGTTCTTTCTTGCCTTTTCTTTTTTGAGCACCTACTTTTGTAGCATTCTTCTTTGAAACTTTCAAAGTTCGTGCTTCAGACAAAACTACCCAGCCAGATGATAAAAATATAAAGAAGGTTGACAAGATAATTACTCTGAAGGAATTTTTGTTAAATCATGATTAATTGGGGGGGGGGGCCCCCCCCCCCCCCCCCGCCCCGGGCGGGTGGGAGGTGAGAGAAAATGTGAGAGAGAGCGAAAGGGGAAGGGGGAA
>JAOYSI010018679.1:14056-36174 GCA_025775065.1 Hiodon alosoides
TTTCAAAGTTCGTGCTTAATACAAAACTACCCAGCCCTTTTATAAAAATATAAAGACGGTTTACAAGATAATTACTCTTAAGTAATTTTTTTTAAATAATTTTTAATTGCCCCCCCCCCCCCCCCCCCCATAGCACTTTTGTGCTATGATCCAACAATAGTCACAGTTTATACTAATGAGATCCCTCAACTTATGTACTTAATGCACCTATGTTGAAACAAGACTGTAATTGAAAGGGGCACCCCTTGCACCCCCTACAGTTCTGCCTCTAATTTTGGTAACACTGATCTTGATACTGGTTAAGAAAACAAATGTAACAAAGAAGATAATAGAGAAGGACAGTGAGCTAAGTCATCCCTGGCCTTATCTTAAGGAAATTTCATTTAAATAAAAGCACAAACAAATGCAAGGTTAGTATGCTTTAACTTGAACTTAAAGTACTTTTACTTAAGTAACTTACTTGTGATGTTTCCTGTGCATTGAGATATAAGTCCCTAGTTATGCATTCCCTGGTGTTTATTTAATAATTTGTTTGCTTTGCCAGGAAAGCAATTATGGGTTGTTTACAACAACAGCTCTCAGAGAGATTGATCAGACTTCATCTGAATGATTCATTTAATTCTAAACACTTTTCACTAATGTACACTACTAGCTTGGTGACATTTTTTTTAAACAAATAAAATAATTAAAAAAACAAAAACAAATAAGGAGCATTAAAAGTTTTTCCCAAAATTTTTATTTCAAACTGTTTAGCTGGTGTTTCACAGATTTAATCAGGTAAAGGGAAGCAATATAATTCACTAATTATATAGAAGAGATTGCAACAATACAAAGTTATAATATGTATGTATGCCTGTTCAATTAAACCCAGCGGCTATAGGATTGCCAAAATTCATTTCCCATGGTACAGGACTGAGGTGGGGGAAGGATAGCAGGGCTTGATAACATCTAGAAAGTAATACAAGGAGTGTAGTCACATCGCAGCTAGTTTCACAGCATGGGGTTATTGGAGCAGGTCACCTACCCAGGTGGAAAAGGAGTCACTAATGTTGCCACGTGAGCTGTAAGCAGGTTGTGTGGAAGTAGCAGCAGCTGTCCTTTGAGGAGGTTTTGAACTTGTCAGTCTGTGGTCATACAAGGGACTTACTGAATCAGTTGCTTTCCATATTTATTCATACTCTTGTTAATCGTGAACCGTAAACATTATTCAACAAAGAAATATTTCCAGAACTTAATCCAATTGAAAATGTGTCACTAAAGAAAGCAGTACACAAAAGAAAACCAAGAAATCTGGAGGAGCTGGAGAAGTTCTCCATAGAAGAGTGGTCAAAAAATCTTAGGGAAACTTGCTACAACCTAATAAAACACAACAAAACGCATATTTTCAGTCTGATCAAAGCATCTACAAATCTACAAAGAACTGACTACAGGGGTGTGAATAAGTTTTGCATCTGTGTTTATTTCCAGTGCCGCACCATTCTGTAGAAAACCAACTCTTTTCTAAATTGTTTGTGTTACAATGAAGCATATTTTCAATTTATCGATAATATCTTTCAATTTAAAATAATATATTCCCTTTCTGTTGAATAATTTTTGGTGACATTTAACAAGGGTATATACTGTATAAATATGGCGAACACTGTATGCTATTCGGATGGGATGCCCAGGCTAGTGTATGGCTGTTCGCCACCTAAAAAATCGATGTCCAGCACCTGCATTCGATAAATCAAAAATATTCCAGGGATGAAAATACTGATTTGTTAGATATGTCACGGATGGTGAAAAGATACAACTGTTTTTCTCTTGGGGTTGGAATGGTGGAGGTCAAAAGAGCAGTGAAGGTGGGATTCTGCTGGGAGGGGCAAACTATGCCCCTATGCTGTCGTTTGAGAGTATTTAGGCCCTCTTGTTGTGACCTTGCTTCTTTTTTAACACCTTAAAAGTTTCCTTCCTGTTTCTCCCTCCCTTGCCTGTTGAGTCATTACTATTTGGTCCCCGCACCCCATTCATTAACTTTGAGGCTTCATCTGTCAAGGCTGCCCTGTACAATCCTACCTCATGGTACACGCCATTACGAATTCCAGGCTGGCCTTCCACGGCCTCCCACTGCCTCCATCTACTCTTTCTCACTCCGCTTCCTCTCCCCCCTACTACAACTGTTCTCCTATCCACATGGAAGCATGTATGTTTCAAATTCTCTCTGAAAGATGGGGGTTGCGGCGCTGAAGTCCTGGACTCCCCCTATGGAACCGTTCTTATAATCTTTCATCTTAAATAAAGACATCTATTAAGTAAATAGATAGATGCTGTCCTTGCATTTTCAATAATAATAATAATAAATTAAAATGGAAAATTTCTGTTTCCATGCCTTATTGTTGGGAGGAATGGTCATGAAAAGGCACCAAAAGTTATGTTATTAAAGTTTTTACAGCTCACAGAACTGACAGTGTTTTTAATCAAAGTCGTCTTGTTGCCAGGTTAATCTCAACGGGTAACTTGAGACAGGGTTGTGCACCTCCTGATTTGGTTTTCATTTCACAAAAAGCCTTGGTCTTAGCTGTCTCCAGAACAATGCTGTTGTAGACCACAGAAAACAACCGAGTTCAGGTACTGGAATAAATGTATCTCCTGATGAAAATATCCTCAGATTATCTCTGCTCCTCAATTTGACCCAGCTGCCACGTTAAAGGTTTTAATTTTCAACTGTTTTACCCTAAAGTTATTGATGTTTTGATTATATTCTCAATTTGGACTAAGATGACAAAGCACCAGCATCACAATCCACATTTATAAACAGCCGCTCATTTCATACAACACAGCTATCAGTAGGAATATAAAAACCATCTCAAATTAGAGGCAGCAAATGCACTATTATAAGAATCAACAGAAATACAATAACAAAACTCACTAAAACTATAATATATAATAAAAAGACAAACACAACCATGCTCTATCCAATAAAAGACAAATATAACCATACTTTATCCAATAAAAGACAAATATGACTAGATACAACATTTTATTTCTGTTAAAGGAATTCTACCAAATCACTTCTTCAAGAAATTACTTTAAATCACTTCAGTATGATTATAATAACTTTAATAAGGGACACATACAGCTAAAATTCATACAACTAAATTTATACACATATAATATATAAACAGTTGAACAGTTCAGCAGCCAATTTTTTATTTTTTATTTACTGTTTACTGAATCAGCAGTAAGGAATACATACAGACCCTGTTTCAAAATTCTGCTTATGAGAATCAAGGAATCAATTTACGAGAATGATTTAGATATAACCTCACAATGCAATAATATACTCAACTGAGTAAACTTTCACAGATGACACCAGACACTCTGATTTTTCATTTCATTATTTTAGTTGGCGATTCCTCAGTGAGAGATGTGCACATGCCACTCAGCACCAGATAGTTGTTTGCAGCAGTGAAATATGACGGGTTTGACACGATGACAGTGGATTCAGTAATGTGCAGCTCGTACACAGTCCCTCAGGCCTTAGCATGGCCATGATTTCATCTGCCATCTGAACTTTGAGGATGACTACTTTCCACTACCTCCTGCCTAGTGCAGGGGTTCTTCCATCAGTGTCTAAGGACTTCCTCCTTAGCCTTAACCTGTGGCCCTGACATCAGATACTTCTTATAGCGGTGCCTGTATCAAATTACTTCATTCTAATCTGTGGGTCATTCCTGTGCCGGGTTCCCTATCCTCTCCATGGCCCAGTCGAGCAATGCCTGACATCCCAGCTCAGCCCATTGGCATGGGTTCCTATCTTCCATTTCTATTTCATAACAGTGCCAGCACCTAGGGGAATCTGGATAGGTGTGACAAAGTGTTTGCATGGCCATGGCTGTCTGAGTTTCTGTGCAAAATGTGGAAAATGCACTTCTGCCCCTGCTCAGTCTATCTGGCCCTGAGATTACTGATACATAATTTAGTAACAGATACAATGGCCGGCATTCCCTTTCAGCTATATCCCATTTTATTATCCCTGTGGCCCACTTAGTGCAAGTCATAGAATTTACCTCCGTACGTACAGTATGTTGTAAGCGCAATATATTGTGAACACTTTAACAGAATAAGCAGATAATAGTTTGATTTTCCCAGATTCACTAGGTTTAGACGTAAACATAGCTAAAGTGAAGAGAAAACATGCATATCTCATCAGCGTGATATTTAAAAACACATTTGACTGATTCAATCAAAATATTGTACAATATGCAGACGCCAGTTGAATTTGGTCAAAAGGGAACTATTTTTGTATGACCTTTTGCCTTACCTCTTCTTATTTAATAAAGTTATCTCAAGGAATACCATGCATTTTGCCAATATTTGGCATATTGAGTGTGGTGTAATTTCAATTTCATTAGACTTAAGTGTTTTAGGTGAACCAGATACATTAAATTACCAAGTAGTTACAGTGACTACATGGATAACTTTTAAAAAAAATAGTTATATACGTATATAGTTTAATTAGCTGTCTGTACACAAAGGAATTAAAACCCATAGATATGGACTTTTATCTAACTGTGACAAAACTGACTGTCGATACTTTGAACAGCAAAAAGTGATTCCGATTTTATTTTGTATTTACTTTTGGATTCTTTCATAAAATAGTTTGGAAATCCCAAAGATTTTGTTTTTTTTCAATATGCTATTGACATCCATCCATCAATCTTCTAAACCCCCAGATGAGGGTCAGAGTGAACTCAAGAGCAACCCCCATGACAGGATACCGGTCCATCGCTGGGCCACATACACTTCAAATTTAGAATGACCAATCAACCTGGACAGTCTTTGGACCATGAGAGGAAAGTGGGAGAAAACGCACACAAACATGAGGAGACAATGCAGGCTCCACGCAGATAGACCCCCTAGGTTGGATTTTTTTTGGGCCACATCCTCAAGCCTGGGGGAAATCCCTGAAGGGGAGGATGAACAGCCCAGCACGCCCCATAAAAGGACCTTGTTGCGCACCTGAGAGTGGTTTCACTGATGGTGATCATACTCAGGTCCCAACAATCAAGATTCTTTAAAAGCAGAGCTGGAATAAGGAGAAGGTTAGACAGGAAAGTCTGTTTGATGGCTGGTGTAAGTTGTAAGTTGGTGTATGTTTATTAATTTATCGATTTAAGTTTTCCCCAGCAGGTGTAAATTATTTTATGTTTCTTCCACTTCCTTAAGTTGTGCAGATTTTGTTTTGTTTGTTGAGTGAAAAGCCAAATAAAAGGCATACACTCTCCCCTTGTGTCTCTGTCTCCGGCCATTCTTTGACAGGGCATGCCCCCACATGCTACGTTTCTCAGACTTGTACATTTTGATAGAATCAGAAACTATATGCTTTATATACATCAATATTTGAACTATATCGGTTTATTTTACACACTGACATCAAAGTTTACATGGCCCAGGCCAAATCCTTGAATTTCTATGAACATGTTTGTGGAGAATTTTAGAATTTTTACATTTATTTATTTACTTAATTTTGAGCAACACCAAGAAAAAACAGCCCAACTAGAAACATTCTGCTATGTATTTTTAAATTTAATTAGACCCTTCAAATAGCAAACATTACCGCTTCATGGCTACTTTGAAGAGTTAAACTACTTCAAAATCGTTCATAGATGAAAAATATTTCTTTCATACACTCTCTTTAAAGCCATTCATACAAATTTTTGATAAAATCCAAGTTAGCAGACTAAAGTACTGAGTCCTTGTCTGACCGTGACTTTGAGATGGAAAAATCCTGTTTTGTGCATGGTTCAGCAGAGCTATCATTACAAATTTGACCTCCAACAGGAATTAATTGAAGGCAAAGTTAAACATGTGTGCCTATTAGCTTTTTACTCAGGGCAATATGTTTAAGGGCCTGACTCCCTTCTATTCTAGACTGACCCGTAAGTACGCTGTGGACTTTCAGGACAGTTGTACCGCACACAGAATGCAGGAAAAATAAACCCTGCCACAAGGATCACAAGTCGGGATACAGTGCATGCTAACCTGAATTCAGCTGAAGGAAGTTCAGTCATATACTCTGGTTTATTGAAGGTTTAGTGAAAGTATTTTATTTTTTCTATTTCATCTGTAACAAAAAAAAAAAAAAAAAAAAATACACACTACAAAAAAACAGGCTTATGTCAGATGAGCATTTTGACTGTAGCTAGAGGGCTAAGACTCTTGCCAGACCTAAAAAGATATAACTAACATTAACACCATCCATTGTTCATTTGAAGTTGAGAACAATTGGTATTGTGACAGCAGAATATATTTTTTTAATATGCATGAATTGAAATACATTTTAATGAACAATCAAAACGGAAAAGAAGCACTATCAAAGGTTTGAATTACAGATTCTAAAATTTAAAAATGACCAGTTCCTCAATCAAAAACAGCATGCTAAAATCATGTGCCTTTTCTGAGAATATGAAGAAACGCATGTCATCAGTGAAGAAGAATAAATGGCACATCTGGTGTTAACACATTTTGGCACAGAAGGCACAAAATTACATTGTTTGTCGATTTCTGCGAATGTTTTTAAATGTGTTTTTCGATCAAAAAGATTTCCTCCTGGGAATAGTCTGAGACTGCTGTGATAAAACAGAGCAGTGTCTGCATTGCATGAATCTTTGCATGCAAGTCTTTGTGACAGGTCTCAGTCACAAAATAAAAAAAACATCAACATCACGGCTGTGCCAATAACCAACCCGCCAAGAACATATTCTTGCTGACAAAGCACAATCCAACTGTTAGACCTATAGGGTAACTATGCTATTTTGCACTTGTGTTTCTGTCCATCTTGTTCATGTATAATGATTGCTGGATGATCAACATACTCCATAGGTCCATTACAATACTCAGAAGCTTTTTGAAACAAATTTGAAACAAAAAAGCTACATATCTATCTATTATGATTTCTAGAGCCCTGCTCAGAAATACCTGTCATTGGCAAACAATATCTGCTGGGAAGCCTCTGAAGCAGACCAATCAATAATTAAAGCCACCATGGTTCTGTTTGGATGCTCTGCCAGCTTCAGAACAGTACAGCCTCGTGGTTATGTTCAACCTAGATTTATTTTTGTTTTGCAGCCCAGATTTTCCACAGCAACCTTGCATTGGAAAATCTTGGATTTTCCCTTCATCCTCTCTCCCTCTTTATGAATTTCTCACATTTACATATGAAAGAGCCTCAGCTCATCACTCATAAATACTTTCAGATCAAAAGCCTGAATATATCATTTCAAGGTCTCCTCAGTGTTCTTATACCCTATTTGCCATGCGTTTGAGTGAAATAATCTCAATGGCTTTTCTTATTCAACAGACTTAACTAACTTCAAAGACAGCTACACGATAACCTTTCCAAAGGTGAGGAGTGGTGCAGCAGCACATGCTGCAGTAGGTTTAGACCCATGGACACCATGAGACTGGCCTGCTCCTCAAGCCTCGCTTGGAAATTTGGACTAAACAAACACGGAGGATAATTATGCAAAAAAAAAAAAACATTTTAATGGAAAGCTGCATGAAACGTATTTTCTTCCTCAAGGATTAATGCAGACAGAAGTGTGTTTGTTTATTAATAGATACTGGCTTGTTCCAGGTTCCTATACAAGACAGTACGATGTGACATTCTATTGGTCCGGTGTGGGAAAGACTGGGAAAAGGGCCATGGGTCATGAGTTTCAGGAAAATTCCATCTGAATAAATGCTAAGCAATTGACTTTTCAAAAGCCATGTCTTGGAAAGTGCAAGACTTTAGCTTTCAAACAGTAAATTATGGTGGTGTCAATGGAAGTAGCACAAAACGAGAGATGATCATATTGTAAGCCATATTGAACACAAGATGGCTGTGGGAAGGATTACAAAAATAAAAGTATATAAATAAATGCATGAAAAACTATAACAAAATGCCAATGTCTTTAAGTGAAATATGTAATGTATGTAAGCTTGTTAGCCAGATATTCATATTGTGGACTATATTTTGTATTATTTATGACAAGATTTGTGGACTGAAGGAGAGAGAAAGGTTTTGCGGATGATTTTGATATGGTACACATATATGTACAAAAAAATTTAATGATTAATTATTAATATTAAAAATATTTTACTGTTTATTTTACTATTGCTTGTGTCGTGTTTTATATAACAGTATATTTCAGTTTATAGCCACTCCGCATTCACTTTTAATGCTCTATAAATTGACTAAATATGCCTAGGGCTTATTGTATCGATGATACTTGTCATGTTTTTCGATTTAGAGTCAGTAAAACAGTTTAGATTAAAAAAAGTTTTACTTTGAAGACACTCTGGGCAACACCCAATATTAAACAGCCAAATTATACATACATAATCATCGATATTGTTATTATCCATACATGTTTTTATATAAACAGTTTTTGAACCAGTTTAGCAAACAATAGTAATAGCCTAGCAATTATTATTCTAAAAGTACCAGAGGTATAAGCTACATTCAAGTAAGACCAGTGCTAAAAAAGAGATAACTTACAATACAAAATAAGCAAAATAGTTTTCCAGTTCCTGGGAGGGGTGGTTCAAAATTGTAGGGTAAAGTATTGTTGGAAGAAGTATATTTCAATTTCCTCTTGAAGTAAACTTCACATCAAAATTAAAGAGGAATTTGAGAGCAGGCATGAGCACATTTTTCCCTTCAACAGGGCACTAATTAAGGTCCAAATTGGTCAGTTAGTGAATCTGTGCTTTTATGTAAAAGATATATCATCTATGAAAAAAAACCCAAATAAACTCTTCAGTATATCACAGAAAATGATGATGCTCTTGAATATAAAGAACGGGTTACTGATAATTAGGATTCTAGTTAGATTTCGATAAATACCCTAACACACTTTATTTTGTTGTTTTATTTCAAAGGGAAATTATTTTCAAATATTGTTTTGTGTAGAACTGACATTCATTATGGGCATGCACAATACCAAAAAACATTCATGCAAAACTTACTATGTAACAGCAGAACCAACCAACTCAGGAAAACGCCATTATTACAGATTCGGCTTACTATAGATCAAGGCCTGCATTAGACACTAGACCACTTAAAAACATAACATAACAAAAAAAACCCCCCAAAAAAAACAGGATATTTTCTTTTAAGTTAAATTAAACATCTTGTTTTATCTCTGCTGAAAAAGAGAGCATGGTGTAGAACTGTCTGTCTCCTTGAAAGGTGCTGCATTACTGAAAAGGTTTGGTGGGATCCACTGCATTAGTCTGCAGAAACTGGTTGCTTAATTTAATTCTGCCAACTTTTGCAATTGTGAGCCTTTTTAAGCCTATGACATGTAATTAAAGCCTCTGGAGCCTACAATTATTTTTAAATACTCACTCAGGTGTTGAACCCCTTGTTCAAGCTGAACCCCTTGTTTTGTGGCAAACTATATTCACCCTCTTGTTACCATATATTCCTTATCTTCCAAATAAACACATTACTTACATACAATTAGTCAGTATTTTCAATGCAGAACTGAAAATGCTGACTAATTGGCGCATCAAAAAGACCAAGACACGGTATATTTTTATTAAAGTTGCACAAAGAGCCTTGAGTGTACCTCCTGGATCAGTGGTTGCCGAATGATGATTTTCCAACCTGGACTACATTCAACACAGCAAGATGCTCAATAGAAATACACAAAGTATGCACAAAATTGAGGTTACATACACTACCATTCAACAGTTCGGAGTCACTTAGAAATGTCCTTGTTTATGATAGAAAAGCTGATTTTTAGTCCATTAAAATAACATCAAATTGATCAGAAATACAGTGTAGACATTGTTAATGTTCTAAATGACTATTGTAGCTGGAAACGGCTACATTTTTAATGGAATATCTACATAGGCGTATAGAGGCCCATTATCAAGTTTGCTAATCCAAGTTTATCATTTTAAAAGGCTAATTGATCATAAGAAAACCCTTTTGCACTTATGTTAGCACAGCTGAAAACTGTTGTGCTGATTAAAGAAGCAATACAACTGGCCTTCTTTATACTAGTTGAGTATGTGGAGCAGCAGCAATTGTGGGTTCGATTATAGGCTCAAAATGGCCAGAAACTGTCTCCTGAAACTCGTCAGTCTTAAACTCGTATTCTTGTTCTGAGAGCAGGAGGACAAATGTCTTGTCTAGTTTGAGAAACAGACGCCTCACAGGTCCTCAACTGGCAGCTTCTTTAAAAAATACCCGCAAAACACCATTCTCAATGTCAACAGCAACTCCGGGATGCTGGCCTTCTAGGCAGAGTTGCAAAGAAAAAGCCATATCTCAGACTGACCAATAAAAATAAATGATTAAGATGAGCAAAGGAACACAGACACCGGACAGAGGAAGATTGGAAAAAAGTTATAGACAGGCAAATCTAAGTTTGAGGTGTTTGGATCACAAAGAAGAAAATTCTTCTGAGATGCAGACCAAAAGATGCTGGAGGAGTGCCTGACGCCACCTGTCAAGCATGGTGGAGGCAGTGTGATGGTCTGAGGGTGCTTTGGTGGTGGTAAAGTGGGAGATTTGTACAGGATAAAAGGGATCTTGAAGAAGGAAGGCTATCACTCCATTTTGTAACGCCATGCCGTACCCTGTGGACAGCGCTTGATTGGAGCCAATTTCCTCCTACAACAGGACAATGACCCAAAGCACAGCTCCAAACTATGCAAGATCTATTTAGGAAAGAAGCAGTAAGCTGTTATTCCGTCTATAATGGAGTGGCCAGCACAATCATTGGATAACCGTATGGTACGTAAGAAGCGGCCATCCAGCCAATCCAATTTGTGGGAGGTGCTTCAGGAAGCATGGGGTCAAATCTCTTCAGATTAACTCAACAAATTGACAACTAGAATGCCAAAGGTCATTACAGGCAGCTGTAATTGCTGCAAATTAAGGATTCTTTGACGAAAGCAGTTTGAAGGACAGAATTATTGTTTCAATTAAATCATTATTTCTAACCTTGTCAATGACTATATTTCCTTTTCATTTTGCTATATTTCCTATTCAAACTAATTTCATGTATGTTTTCATGAAACACAAGGACATTTCTAAATGACCCCAAACGTTTTTGTACGTTGTAGAGTAGATCAAAAGGAAACAACTGGCATAGAACTGGTTAGACGGGACAATTTTATCTATCTTTCTATATCTACTTATTTTGGCATCAGCAGGAGACTTCTTATGAGCAAAGCAAAAAATCTATTTATTTGTTTTACCAATATTTTAATCTGATTTCAATTTGCAATATAAACAGAATTCTTTGAAAAAAAAAAAAAAACATCCTGGATAATGTAGCAAACTAGATTTGAGTAATATGATAAATAAAATGATGAGACAACATTTTTATAAGACAAATTGTTATTTTGTTGAATAAGATTTAACTGACATAATCAAAACCAACTTTTTGTAGGTGTCTTATTTGAGAAGACCTTTTCGAGGAGAAGATTGTTGGTACAAACACATATAATCAAGGTAATTTGACTCCTGAAAAGGCTATATGGTGTAGGTCTGCAAATTAATGTTTTTTTTTTTAATGTACACATACTCACAAACACAACACTGTTTACTCGGACAACTGTAAGGCAGAAGGGACTAAAAAATAGGAGGATTCAATAGAAGGAGCTGTTTTGTAGTAACCTACCAATGTAGATTGGTCACAAGGTTACCGCACATGCCTGATATTGTCACACACGGATGTCTGAAATTTAATCTTATACATCAGAAAAACATTTGTCATTTTCACCTCTCAAAGAAGAGATACCTCTGTCTTTCAGAAGAATTATGCCCTTAAGTTTAAAACATTCTTCCTGACCTGCCAAATTGATAACTGTAGAGACATCAATACAAATCATGATTTAATTAAAATATTTATTAATCGTACCCAACACCTGGTTATATGTTGCCTCATACCTTAGTTTTTTGTCATTGCACACTCCGTGTAAGAGTTGTTTAAGCAGCAGTTAGAGCAGAAAGATTTATTCTCGTTTCTTCTTAAAAGGGATTTGTCATGTTCAGTACGACAAGAGGATAATCTCTTAATGTGAGACAGTTTTATGTTTTCATGGTAGCTTCATTTTTCAGTGGGAGCTTTTGTCAGGATGTTGAATTAAGCGACCAAATGACTTCCCTCAAGAGAGGCTACTAACCACTTTCTGTAAATGATGGATTCAAACCATTTGAACCAGAAAATTTGCTCTGATGGCAGATATCTTCTAAATCATGCCTGATAGCCATTGCAAAGATCAGCTAAAACGTCAATCTAAAACTCTCTCACCACTTATATGAGCAGAATGGATCTTGTTTCCGAGCACAGTATCACCCTGATGCCACATTTACTCTCAAAATAGGTATTATAATTTACCATTTTGCTGATTCCTCAAGGCTCGTGGCTACATATCCTGCCACCACATATGGGGTGAGGATTCTCTTTTTCCCTTGGGTTCCCAGTCACAATTTTTTTCCATACTGGCATGTTTTTTTTTTTTTAAATGAATACTTTTAATTGAGCATTCACTGGTCTGACTTTTATGAGAAATCTCATATAAATGAAAACTTGTTACAGTGGTGCTATAGCCGTGTTTTTAAGAATCAGATATTATGTGGTAATTCAATTTTCAGTGGTGCCATAAAACTTGACAGAATCGGCGCATTTTCTTCTCGCCAAATAATACCCATAACTATCCGATATAGCATTTTTATGTTTTTACTTGCTATCAAAAATCCCAGTGCATGGGCTGAGCCACGAATGTTTTTAACTCCTGGTGACCATCCCTGTTATGGCTTCTGGGCAAGTATACTACAGACCCTGTCAGAGTTAAGGACATGGGGCTGTTGTTGAGAATGGCGTTTAGTCCTGATCATCCTAAATACTGTTGTGTGGACAGTAGATTCCAGAAGCCTTGCTCACAAACAATGCGTTGCAGTTTATCTTTCCTTGACCACTTATTTAGAAAATTGTTTAGCTTTAGTTTCAACTTTAACCTTGTTTTTTTGTATGATTATAAAACCTGCAGTCCTCTTTTGACACAATAAAGGTGCATCAGAATGTTCAAGATGTCTTTTTTTAAATAGAAAAAAGAAGCACACATACAGATTTTTGTTCAATAATGGAGTATTGGACAAAATGAGTAATTCATAGAAATTTGTTTTAAATGACATATAATGAATATGATACAAGACTGAATTCTTCACTGCTGTTTCTTAGACTTTACACTGGTCCAAGACAGCATCTGCAGAAATACAGAACAGAACTTATAGAATACAGAACAGGAAAACACTAAATACAGAGCCTGCAAATGGCTCCTAAAAAGATACCAAACAAATTTAATTTTAATAATAAAAATTATTATTTTAATAATAAAAATTGAGGGCTAAACACTGAGTGGTTTACTTCACACATTTCCTTCATTTCTCATTTGGTTGCATTGTAAGAGTGCAAGACTGGTTATCATTTTCCCTAAAACTGAAATAAATAAATAAAATAAATAAAATCCAAACTCATTAGAAAACAACAATTCCATTACACACAGTACTTATGTAAAATGTCTAAGCAGTGTACATAAAAAGCACACTCATTTATATAAAACGTATCTACTCTATATTATTCTACCCTGATACAGAAGAGAATTGTTAATTGCAGACAAACCTTTATGAAAAAATATTATCAATATTATATGCCTGCCTTGAAAAAACTTTTGCATCGTGAAAACTGTGAAAAACTACAGATACTTGAAATGTCATTCAGTTCCTTCCAGGAACTTTTAAAGATAATCTAAGTTGTTCATCACTCCAAACAGTGTCACACTGCTTCAATGATAATGAGATCTGGACATTGTATACATTAAAAGACTCATTATTCCACACAGCATGCTGGGTGTGAAATTGAGGACATTAAATTGAGCACGTAACCATGTTCATTCTGCTTTATTGTTAACACAGTATCTCAAGAAAGGTTTTATTGTTTTTAAAAGTTAAAAGTTTTTTTGGGGAAAATGCAGACCCTTTTCAAACTGGGTGACAGTGGCCTAATTTTAATTTGACCTTTGACCCCATGTTTTTATCATGAGCCCCATGTCATTATCCATCAAAGTCCTTTTCACACAATCACAAATAGTTTAAATATTGAAAAAAAACTCTTAACATACAACCAATGAGAAATTTTATCTTATTGTCTTACTATGTTGAAAACCTTACAATGTAGTTACCAAGCTTTATATTACTTGATTTACCATGGGGAATTGTTTTCAAAGTTTTTTTTCCTTCTCTTTTATAAGGTGATTCATGCCAATTAACACACAATACATTTTCGGCTGAAAAAGTTTTAATATTTTCTGACTATCATCTCTGATCATCATCTCATTTAATTATTACCACACTTATTAGATCCTAGCCCCTTAGTCATGTTTCAAAAATAGATTTTAAAAAGCCTTCATTTTTAGGGAAAGTATTTAATTTCAACAATTTTTCATCCACTCAAAAACTTATTTCAATAATACCACAAATGAATCATTCATTTAATATATAAAAAGAAATGCCTTTTGTTCTACAGTGTAGTCAGTGTTGACCAGTGTTCTCAGTGCAAGGTTTTCAGAGGGATTAATTGGGCAGCAGCCATTTCAATGCGCATGGTGGCAAAGACAACCTGCAGGTAGTTCATCTGCACCTGTTTGCAAGGTGACCTTCCCTATCCCAACAGTGTCGCTTGATGGAGGGACAGAAACAGACATAATGACTGATAAAATTCTGCGGTGTATTGCTTGGTCGTAACATCTTTTAGACTTGTCAGTGACCATTTGGTTTCATGTTTCACTCTAAAAGATTTTGCATTCAAAATAACTGTAAGAAGGTATCGTATTTGCAGATTAAATTTTTATTTTTATTTTTTTTTATTAGACTTGAACTGCTTTAACAAAGCAAAGATATGGCATTGAATTTGCAGCCTTGCTTATTGGTATTGTGAGGCCAAGCACATACTGTAACTGTGATTTCACACAACTGCTACAGGGATTTGGCAAGCATCTAACAAATATACCTAACTACATGATACTAGGCACAACTGCAATAGCAACAGACAAAGGCCCTAAACATTTTTGCACAACATAAAAACATATTTATATACAGATTTATATGAAGAGCATGAACATGGCTGTCGTGCACCCAATCAAATACCCAGTTACAGTGTGGGTTCTTGCCAGGAACAAGAGTAAAGAATTCCTATCAGCAGTTCTACAGAAATACCAGCTGCAATGTGGATAGGAGGAGGATGCTGAAATGGAAGACATCAAACATTAAATCTAGGTTGATAAGTCCATTAAAAATACGAAGCAGTAGTAATAGAGAAGGGGGGTATTTTTTGAGAGAATTTTCAAGGTTTCCCAGTCTAGGGACCCTCAAAAACAAGGAAAACTTGCAGTAACTGGGTGTAGTTATGATTCTGACTCTGTAAAACATTTATTAGACACAAATACTAGTAGAATCTTTGACTCTGACCACAACTCCCCTCTGTTAGCAAAAGAGCTGCTAACAGAGAACCCTGTCTGCAAATGATTGGGGTAATAAAGGGCGTCATTAAAACTGGAGCAACGTTGATTTCAGAAGAGACTGCTTCCTGTAAAATGACTGGGTAACAAAAATAGGTATCTGTAGAAAGCTGAATAAGGGAATGACATGGGATTGTATTCAGTGACTTTTCTCATGGAAGAGTTTTCATTGATGAGGAACCAGCTCTAGCCTGTTGGAGGTGGAGGACCAGACTATTATATTGCTAGGATGCTGCTGGAGGAGGGCACTGAGCTTCCTCTCAAATGCAAAAATAGTTTTTTATAAATCCTGGCTATTCTGGTATACTGGAACCAGTTAACTTATCTGAAGCCATTTCTTCAGGCAGTGTTGCAACAACAATGGAATACAATCTAGTCTGATCGCTGCCCTTCCAAAGGTAGTGTGTTAAGGGATTATGGTGGAAATGTGATTGACTCGGCCATTGCAGAATATTCCACTTCTTTGCCTTAAAACTCCTGGGTTGCTTTCGCAGTATGTTTCGGGTCATTGTCCATCTGTAAAGTGAAGCGCCATCCAATCAACTTTGTTGAATTTGGCTGAATCTGAGCAGACAATATACCCACACTTCAGAATTCATCCAGCTGCTTTGGTCTTGTCACATAATCAATAAACACTAGTGACCCAGTGCCATTGGAAGCCATGCATGCCCATGCCATCACACTGCCTACACCATGTTTTATAGATGTGGTATGCTTCGGATCATGAGCTGCTCCAAGCCTTCTCCATACTTTTTTCGTCCCATCATTCTGGTACAGGTTGATCTTAGTTTCATCTGCCCAAAGAATGCTGTTCCAGAACTGGGCTGGGATTTTCAGAAGTTTTTCGGCAAAGTCTAATCTGGCCTTTCTATTCTTGAGGCTTATGAATTGTTTGCACCTTGTGGTGTACCATCTGTATTTGCTCTCGTGAAGTCTACTCTTTATGGTTGTCTTGGAAAATGATACGCCTACCTCCTGAAGTTTGTTCTTTACTTAGCTGGAAGTTGTGAAGGGGAAGGATCCTACGATCATGCACCACTATTGCCTTCTGTGGACATCCAGGCCTTTTTGTGTTCACCAGCACATTCTTTTTTTTCTCAGAATGTACCAAACGGTTGGTTTCACTTCCATTGAGAGCTCCCTTGACCGCATGTTAGGGGTTCACAGCAACAGCTCCCAAATGCATAGAGCTATAATTTCTAAACCCTTCCTCCAATTTGGATGTGAATACCCTCAAATTAAAGCTGAGAAACTGCACTTTAAGTCCATATTCGTTATTTCACTTGAATATATTTTGGTAAACAGCCAAAAGGATGAAAATTGTGTCCAAATATTTCCGGACCTGACTGTATATGTAATTTGACTTGTACTGTATGTGGACATCCTATCCTATCTTACTTGGAAGAGATTATTGACACCGCAACTCAATGGGGGGGGGGGCAAGCTAATTACACAAAAATATGTGCTTATTTTTCACGCATTTGTTTGCCATTCTGTGTGTCGACAATAGATCCCACACATAGTCCCATGTTGATTTTTTTTGTGTTAGTTTTTCCCAGGGGCTTTTGAAGTAGAGATACTCCATTAAATTCACAAAACAAGATGTGCACATTTAGACATTTTGGTAATTCTCTGTTATGTATATAAATGTCAGCATTACCACAGATATTTTGTCATTTAAATTATACGTTGTTGACGGCGCAAATGTCTTCTTCAAATTGAGCCTTCAGCCCAGTTTGCAGTACATACAGTTCTGGAGATCGATAGACTTGAATAACAGTAGTACAAACTACACATATTTTTTTCTTTTTATATTACAGCTTTAAAGAATAAATCTACCAATTTACTTAATTTACTTGAATTAACTTCCCCATTAGTCATTGTCAATTCATCAAAGATGCATACACTCAAAAATGGAAGAATGATTGGAAATGTTTTCTCTAAGCTAGACCTCCAATATGGTTAATGGCAGATCAAATTCAATAGCAACAATAGTGACAAGACAAGCTATGGGCTAAAGAAATATGGCAGAATTCCATTTCTACACAATTCTATAAAGTACTTTTCAGATAGTTATGGAGCTTGTTCTGCAAATGCTGCAGTTGGAGACAGAAATGTATCTTCACAAAATCCTCATCCTAGGATTGGAATAGAACAAAGCCTATGGTTTCTTGCTGTGCTTTTCCAATGTTTTCAGAGCTATGGTTTGAATGGAGGATTTGTTCTTAGGACAAAGACGAAATCCAAACAAACCTTGCTCTAATATATGATATTCAGAAGCGTCCTCCTCCGCTTACATTGCAGGAACTCTGGTCTTTCCTGAGATTTAATTATTGTCACAAGTTTGATGTTCCAGTGGGGTAGGGTCCAACAACGTGCCTTTGATAGACTGAAGTAAAAAACTGACAACTGCCTCATGGATGCAGCTACTGCCAAAAGCTCCATGATCAGTGGCCCAGGCTGAAAATGCATTGCCCTCAGCTGTCAGACACAGAAAAGCTAGTAAGACCCCCGAACTGTCTGCAAAGCATAAATTGGATCTTGTCATTTCAGTCCTATAAAACTTACAAAATCGAGATCAGGTGGCCCTGGAAAGCCCAGTAGTAAGAAAGTATTACAATATTAATTATAATAATTTTTTGTTGGCAGTAATATTTTGCATGTAAGGCTGCGTGTGTTTTGTTTACATGCATTCCGTACGCCGTGGTTTTTAGGATTGTTAAGTTTTGTTAATATTTGTCATTTGTCAAAAAAAATACAAAACAGAAACAAACAAATAAATAAATAAATAGACTAGATGTGCAGTAAAACAGGGCTGTTGGGTACTCAAATTAGTCAATCAATGGGTCATCCTATAACCATAAATTACAAATTAATATCTCCAAATTAGTATTTGTGTATCAGTTCTTTATCTGTTTTAGAAATGGCCATACCGAGCTATGGGAGAAATAATAAAATGGTGATTATTATTATCCAAGCCCTAGTTGTTATAATTATATCTGCAATTCTAATCGCATTTTGGATCAACCAACATAAAAGCATTAAACAGCAATATAGCTTTATCATATGCAACACGTTCATGCTTGCCCTCTGGTTAATTGGTTTGGACCCATCAGTGTCAATCAGCATAGTGTCACTTCATTTTGGATAGTATTTGGCTGTCAAATTTAAAACCCAGTAAACAAATGTACAAACATTTGGGACAAATTGGGACTTTTACAAACATTCTAAATATCTCACTGTTTAGTGTCAGTAATCTGGTAATCTCAGTCAACTGTCTCTTCTTTTTTTTCCGGAAAATACAAGGAAAATGAACAAGAAAAACAGGCTCTTTTTACATCAGTGGAATTTTTGTTAAAGTTGACGACTGAGAAGGAAAAAACATCAGAAAGGTAAAATGCTAATATAAATTTGAAAATAACACCTGTTGGATTAGGTGGCATACCACATTTGACCTAATAAGGGTTTATTCAATGCATGACTTGGTAAACTATCAAAACAGAAAATGGAAAGCCATGGGGAATAAACTATAATAATAACACAGTCCCTTTCTCACTTAATGAAGGTTAATTTCTACATTTATAGGTGAGATAGGGTTAAGAGCAAAACTACAACATTGCACAATAAACAAATCTTTCTAAATTATCAATTTAGGCTTTCAATTTAATGAGCTAGCATCAGTCACTTTTAGTGCTGTGTGTGATGAGGCGTAATAAGCGTAATCAATTTGTTTTAATGTATTTGTTTTTAAATTAAGGAAAATATTTAAATATTTAAATATTATTATTATTATCATGTTAAAATATTTTAAAAGCTTAATTCATGTCACCAACCACTTTCTGTATGTGCTTTGGTGTTGGTGTCCATATTAGGATACCATGTATATCTCACAGCACATTAAAGTGAAAAATGTGAGGCTAACATAACTTACAGATACACAATATGCTGTGTTACACTATCATACAAAAGGCTGCCCTATTCACTGTGAAAACTGTGGTACTGCAAAAGGTAATCATTGAAATGTAATGAAATCTCAAATAATGTAATTATTTTGTTATCTAAAACACATTTATATTGAAGTTCAGGCACTATTGATTTAGTGTTTCTGTAGTCCTGCTATGATATGTTTGACATACGACTCCACAAACTGAAAATGTAACAACGAAAATGAAACCGCAGTCTTTTTATGTAGTGCCAATTTCAGGAATGGTGTTGACACCCTTTAGGCATCTAGCACAACACAGGCAGGCCAGATTCATCGGCCGTGGGGTTGTAGTGGACACCTTTGTCCTTAATAAACCTGTCTGGTATGCATCACTGCTTTCCCCAGCTGTTCTGTCAGTCACCATCTTCATCTGTAGATGTTACATCTAATCCTAACCTCAAGGGCCATATCTGTCTATCTGTGTTGGCTATTATTGTCTTACTGGCAGACTGTCTTTGGATACTGTGACTAGTCCAGCAGTGTACACTTATGTGTACATCCTCTCTGGAGATACCAGGATATGGCTGAGAGCCGGGAGCCATGCCCTCAAGCCTGGGGGAAAGGGGTGATAGATTGGAAGGGGTTCTCGTTGTGTGGTTCCACTGATGGTAATCACATTCAATTGCCAACAATCTATGACTTTAAAAAAGAAGCAAAACTGGTTGAAGAGGGAGGTAGGCTGGAAAAGTCTGGTGTGCGGTATGAGGCGCTATGGTGGCGCTATCGTGGTTTTCTCATTGAAATGTTTAACAGTATGTATTATTTAAGTCAAAAATATTTGCTTTAGTTATGGTTTTTGTACTTTTTGTGTGGTTTAAAATGCCTCTATGTCTCCGTCTCCAGCCATTGTCGGAGCGTGCTACACAAGACTTTATTTTTTATTTTAATTTACTAATAAACAAACCAATACAGGAGGGTCACCACTTACTGGAGTATGAGCATAACCCTTCTCTGAGCACTGCAAACCTGCAGGAGCCCAGGGTACCGATAGCAGTCACTGGTTAGCGACCAGCTGAAAAAAACGATTCACCTCCACCTCGCTACCAACTGTGCTCCACATGCGCTGAACAACTCACCGGGGAAGATTTTTGCATGGCTTGGACATCGATTGTCCTGCCTCTCAAATTCGCAATCAATAGCAGCTCTCGCTCTTCAGTAAACAGCCTGATTAAAGGCAGGGGTCCAGAATGTGTGAAGACTGGAGGTCATTATCAATCTCTGTCAAGCTGCCCACCACCTTTTCTGACAGACAGTCGGAGCCTGCTTGGTGTGCACTGAGATCCTTGGATAAATAATGAGAGGGAATCTTGGCATTGCTCCAGACTGGCAAAGCCTTCTCATGGCTGCTTCAACAGCCATCAAAGCACATTTTACTTTGCACCTGTTCTCACTGGCCTTATTCTGACGGCCAATGCATTTCTAACAGGTAGATTTCCAGTTCACATAGCGGTGCCATTTTAGCAAGGATCCAAGTAAATAATAGCACAGTATTCTATACACTCCATTTTGATTTGTGTGAGTGTGACTGTGTGGTTTTGTTGACATTGTGTCTGTACTTGCTACATAGTCGGCACAATATAAATGAGTAAACTAAGTTAAGTAGACTATGTCTAGTCACTTTGCTGCTTTAGGCTTACCTCCAGCTTCTGTTTATAAAACAGATAAACACTGAGTAAATTTATGTGGCAGCTGATTTTTTAGCAAAGTTTGATAACAGACTATGCTGTATTCACACAAAAGTGCCGCTGTGCTTCAGAAGTTCAGAAGTGTGACTTTCAATAGGATGTATGCAGAAACCTGGCGAAGGGTTGCGCGCACCATAGCTATAAGTGCAGGGTCGGAAGATTTTGCCTAAAGAGTTGAAATTGTTCAACTTCAGCTGTGACCAATCATGGCTTATTAATGCACAACCAATGGATAACAGAGGGAAGTTTTATGAGAAACATTGCTAAGTCCGGCATCCTTATGATTTCCAAAGCATCGCAAATTTCAGAGACGTCCCATCTCCGCCAGAAAATATTCTTCATTGCTGTGCAACAATGAGCAATTTTTAAAGCTACAAACAAGCTTTGCACCCTATCAAACATTATTTTATTTAGAAGGGGCATAACAGTGGAAATTATGATTTCTGATAAACAGTAATCTAAGATGATAACGTTTCAGTATTGACTTCATTAGCGCATTCCTTGGTTAATCTTTTAATTATTAGTCTAGATTAGACTGGCCCATGTCATGCAACAGTCAAATGTAAGTGAATAGGAGAGTGATTTTTGTAAGGAACAATCTCTTTATCTGTCCCAGTTTGCCTTCACTTTTTGTGTTCTGTTAACTTCTAGCTCTAATCATTCAATTAACATTTCAAATACCCATGTGCACTTGTTTGATGCATCTATGTTCCTATTGGCCGTGCACTTTCTGTTTTGCATTTAAACCCTGCCCTTCCCCTTAGGCAGTGTGAGTTATTGTCTTTTTTTTTTTTTTTTTTTTTTGGGGGTCTGGTCTGGTCTGGTCTGGTCTGGTCTGGTCTGGTCTGGTCTGGTCTGGTCTGGTCTGGTCTGGTCTGGTCTGG